>PISX010003478.1:0-136684 GCA_004024625.1 Mellivora capensis | reverse complement strand
CACAAGAAGGCAGAGAGGCAGGCAGAGAGAGAGGGAAGCAGGCTCCCTGCTGAGCAGAGACACCCCCCCCCCCCATGCGGGACTCGATCCTAGGACCCTGAGATCATGACCTGAGCCGAAGGCAGCGGCTTAACCCACTGAGCCACCCAGGCGCCCCTCTGGGCCCCTCTCTTGATGCCAGCTTAATCTAGGCCCTGTAGAGGAAGAAACAGCTAGCGCCTACCCACTTTTCATCCACGCATACGGGTTCTAGGGGATCAGACAGGAGCCCTGCGCTCCAGGAGTGGCCAGTCCGATGAGGGAGGCTGACCCGCAGAGAAAATAACTTTCAGAGATCAGAGCGATAGTGCAGGCAAAGGACCGGCGCAGCGGAGCGGGCCTGAAGTCGGCTTCCCACGGGAGGAGGCACTGCACCTAGGCCTTGGAGGGCGACGGTGTGTGTAGCCATGGGCAATTCCCCAAGAGAACGCCCACCTTGGACTGTGCACCTCACTGTCCCACAAAGAAGAGCAAGGAAAGGGAGGAGGGTTCGTCAGAAGCTTCCTTTCAGCCTTCAGGTGGCGCGGGTGAGCCACGGAGCCGCACGCGCCTGGGAAGACTGTCCCGACCTCAGGATCTGGGAGAGGACCCAGGTCTCACCTGGGGGTTGTGCGCGTAGGAGCCGTAGGAGCCGGTCGGGGCGTAGGGAGCGACGGGACTTTGCACCGCAGGGGCTGCTTAGCTGGGGGGTGCGGGGAGGGGGAGGCAGGCGGCGGGGGAGGGGTCTCCCTCAGCACCCACCCCCGCGCCCCGCCCCTGCACCGGGCCCCGCGGGCTCAGAGCTTCAATTCTCAGAGCCCCGGAGCAAGCGAAACAGATAAGCCCTCGGGGGACAGGGAGGGGCTGGAGCCCGATCCCCCGCGGGCCTGACACCCAGCCTGCTACCCGCCTCCCGGTCCCTCCCCGCGCTAACTCTCCCGGCGCCCTCGCCGGCCGCGGGCGGAGCTCGATCGGCGGCGCTCGGAGCTCCCGGGCCCCCGCCCCTGCCCCTCCTTCCCCGGAGCCCTCAGCGGCCGCCGCCGTAGAGCCCCGCGCGGCGCGAGCAGGTACGTGCGCCTTGGTGGCGGCTCCGGGCCGCGTCGGGGAGGAGGCGGGAGGAGGAGGGTGAGGCAGTGGGTGCCGGGCCCGCGCGCGCCCGGGCTGCGACGCAGCGGAGACACCGGCAGGCGGGCGCCCGGGGAGGACTCGCCCCTGCCCCGGCCCGCGGGCCGCTGGTGCCAGCGTCTCCCGCGCGCGGAGACGGGGAGGGAGGCCCGGCGCAGGTACGCACGCGGACCGGGAACGGCGGGGGCCGGCAGGAGGCCGAGGGCCCCAGGCGTGGAGGGCCGGCAGGGGAGAGCTAGCCTGACCTCGCGGCCCGGCCGAAGGACACGCGGCGAGGGGCCCCGGGCGCACGCCGGTCCCCGAGGAGCCGGGCCTCCCCGGGCCGCCTGGCCGCTCTGCTACTGGCGCCGCCCGGCCCGGTCCGGCCTGGCCCAGCCCCGCCGCGTTTGTGGTCAAGGGCAGGAGCAGAGGGTGTGAGCTGCGGGCAGGCGGGCGCGTGGTGCGGCTGGCAGCCGGGGTGCGGGGGTTTTCAGCGTGGAACTTTGGGTATAACAGCGTGGACCTGCGTGTGCGTATGTGCGCGCCCCGAGGCTTTGTGTACAACTCGTGCGTGTGTGTATCGATTGGGTTTTGTGAAGCTTCACCCACGGCCGCTGTGCGTCTGTCCCCCCGCGTGTTAGTGCGTGTGCGGCGGGGGGGGGGGAGATGCTGGGCTCCCGGAGGGGCTCGGTGGGTGCAGTCTGGGGGGGTAGTTAACTGTGTGTGCGTAACAAGCTCTACCCTTTCCCCGGGTGTGAGTCCCAGTGTTGTCTGCGGATCTGTGGGTCGCACTGCGTGGCTTCCAATGTCTCTGGGTGCTGCCTGTAGAAAAGGTCCCTGGGGGTGTATATGTGGATCCCGGGTGTGTGTCTTTCGGTTCTGTTGGGCTGCAGATGAAATTGGAATGATTGGAGTGTTACTGGTACCGTTGGCGGGAGGAGGGGTATGCGGTGAGCAGTGGACACCAGCATCTTTGTCAGTTTCTGCTTGTGTGTGTGTGTGGGGGGGCTGGTAATTGGGCATTCCCATGTATGACTGGTGGGGATTGGTGGGGATCTCTGAACCTGTGTGGGAGACATCACAACTCCAGGTGACAGGGAGTCTTTTTTTTTTCTCTGCCCTTTTCCTAACTCTGGCTGGCATCCTGAGAAAAAGTTTCGGGTTCCTGCTAGTTGAAAGCCCTGCTCCCAGAATGTGGGTGCCCTTAGTTTCCTTGGGATACGGAGGCATCAACATGGGTGCTAAAGATCTGGGTGGAGGGGGGCACATCTGGACACCTAGTGGACAGGAATGGTCACCGCCCCTCCCTGTTTGTGGTGGCACTCAGGAAAATGATTTTGGTGCCAAGACTGAAAAAAGAAAAAAAAAAGCCAGCCGGCACACCACACCACACCACACCTCTCCTCTCCCTTTACTGGAAAGTGGGGACAGCCTGGGCAGAGCCTGGCTCTGAGTAGGTACCCTGCTTCCCTGGGGCGGGGGGAGGGATTGTCTTCCCTGGGGCCAGTTGCCAAGCCATTCCTGAGGGCTGGCTGTGTTCCAAGCCAGGGGGCTGGGACCTGGACAGGATTCAGACACATCCCTGCCCTCAAGCTGCTCACTGTGGCCTTAAACAGTGGGATGAAGTAGAGTCTACAGGTGGGGGCTGGGAGAGCCATTGAGGGAGGGTGGAATGATGCCATGGGTGCAGAGAATGCAGGTCTGCAGGTTTGTAAGAGGTAACAGTTCTTAGGGAAACCATGTTCAACTACTGGCCCCCAGGTGCATGTCAGGGGAGCTTGCCCCGGTTTGTAAAGTGGAGGTAGTAATTCCTGCTCGTGGGGCTGATAAAGGTTACAGGAGAGACTCCTGAGCTGAAGTGCCTACTGTCAGGAGGGCGCTCAGTAAAGGTTTATTAAATTGGAACTCAGGCAAGAGGGCCGTGGTGCTAGGAATGGGTTGTAAGTGGAAACAGGCTTTGTACTCACATGAAAGGCCCGGTGTGTGCTAAGAGGAGGTGTCTGCTGCAAAGTCCATGTTGGAAGCAAGATCAGAAGGATTGAAAAACGTGCCTTCTTGCACTGAGGTTCCATGAGTTTCATTCATTCATTTGTTCCATTCATTTGCACTTCGTTTGCTCATATTCTCTCTCTCTCTCACACACATACGCATGCACGCATGCATGCACGCACGCATGCACGCACACACATGGAACCACAGGGCACAGGAGAGTACAGTCAGGTTTGGGAATGCAGAGAAATGTCTTGACTTGTGTGTGTGTGTGTGTGTGTGTGTGTGTGTAGACACACCACAGCATGTGAGCTGCTCTGTACCTGGGGGTCTCTGTATGTAGGGCCCCAGGACTTGGGTCTGTGTGCCTGGGGCCCTGGGTGTGTATGCCCCCAGGATGTCGGTGTGTGCAGGGAAGGCTAAGGTGGGGAAGGGGCCTAAGGTGGGAGCTTGGAGCGGGGGCAGCACTGGCTGTCCCTGAGGGAGGACGCCGTCCACTCCAGTGGAGGACCGCTGTGAGGGAATGAGAGCCTACATGGGCCAGAGTCTCCCATTTTACGAGAAGCCAGGAATCCAAAGTTTAAAATGTAAAATCTTTTGCTTTTTATATATTGGCAACTACTTCAAAAATAAGTGAACAGACCAGAAACAACAAAAAAGCAAAACTTCTGCCAGCCAAATATGGTCCGTTGGCTGAAGCTGGCATTCTCTGACAGGAATGGACATGTGCTGTCTGTGTGTGTGGGTGTGTGTTCGGATCCTTGGGTGGGGTGTCTCCTCTTTGAGCGGACGCTGCCCCCTCCTCCCCTCCCCCTCACCTCCCTTCCGTGGTCCCCATCCAGGCCCCCACCATCTTCTACATCCATAAAGGCATTGGGCTTTGACCTCAGTTACGGCTCTCAAATGGGCTTCTTCCTCTTCACCCTCTCAGCCACCATCCCTGCCGCCCCTGACCATAGCAGATTCCTTCCAGGACCCCTGATCTCCGCCCTTCTCCATCCTGTCCTGTCTTCCATGTAGGAAGGAGCCCGAGAGAGCTTCCTGAAACCTAGGCAGATGTCAGCACTCTCTGTGCCCACACCTCAGCTCCCTGGCTCCTTGGTCTGGCCTCCAGAGTCCTTTGAGAGCTGGTGCCAGCTGCCCTCTGAGGCACCCCTCTCTAGAATGCCTTCACCACCCCCCCAAGCTGGGGGATTTCCACTCATCCTCTGAGGTCCAGTTCAAATGCCATCAACTTCTAGAAACTTCCCTGACTTTCTCCTCTTTGTCCCCACACCATCGTCCTCATCTCTGCCCCTCTCCTCACCTGTAGTCACACTTGTTTCATTAATTGAACTGGCTGGGGCCTTACATTATTTTATGAACTCCCCACATCAACCCTAGGAGGGAGACATTTCACTTATTCCCATTTAACAGATGAGAACATTGAGTCTGGAGGGGGTCACATCACTTGTCCAAGTTGGAGTGGTAAAGCTGGGATTTGAACCTGAGACTCACTGTATGAATGGTAGCTTACTGAGCACCTACTGTTCTGAGTCCTTTGAATGGATGATGTCAGTTGCTACGCTGGTCCCATTAAGTAGGAAGGAGTAGTGTTACTATCACTTAATAGTCCGGGAAACTGAGGCCAGAGAGGGTAAGTAGATTGTCCAAAGCCATGTGCCAGGCAGTGATGAAGCAGGGTCCTGGCCTGGATTGGATGACTCTGTCATAGTCTGAGTCCCCATCTCCACGTCTGTCTGGCAGGCTCCCGCAGGTGGGAACTGTGCCCAGCCATCCTCACATCCCTCCCAGCCAAGCCTGAGGCCCGGCGCCAGCAGGCTCCTGGTAGAGGTTTGTTAAATTTGCCTTTCTCTCTTCTCTTCTAGCTGCCAAGGGCCAAGGGATGAGTGGGGGCCCACTTTCCCAATGGCATCTCCCCCCGGTCTGGAACTGAAGACACTGCGCAATGGCCCCCAGATCCCAAGGAGACCAGCTCCTCTGGGCCCGGCGGCTGCACCCAGGGAGGGTGTGGAGAATGTCTGCTTTTCCTCAGAGGAGCACGAGACCCATTTCCAGAACCCAGGGGACACCAGACTGGGTAGATCCCCCAGTCCCCCGGTGGGGGGCCCCTCACGGGCCCGATCCCAGCGATCCCAGCGGGACGATCTATCCCTGCGTTCTGAAGAGGGGCCAGGTCTGGAGCCCGTGAGCCGCCCAGTGGATTACGGCTTTGTTTCTGCGCTGGTTTTTCTGGTGAGTGGGATCCTCCTGGTGGTGACAGCATACGCCATCCCCCGTGAGGCCCGCGTCAACCCTGACACAGTGACGGCGCGGGAGATGGAACGACTAGAGATGTACTATGCCCGCTTGGGCTCCCACCTAGACAAGTGCATCATCGCTGGCCTGGGGCTGCTCACTGTGGGCGGCATGCTTTTGTCAGTGCTGCTGATGGTCTCCCTGTGCAAGGGGGAGCTGTACCGCCGGCCCACCTTCGTCCCTGGCAGGGGCTCCCGGAAGACCTATGGCTCCATTAACCTGCGCATGAGACAGCTCAATGGGGAAGGGGGCCAAGCGCTGGTGGAGAACGAGGTTGTCCAGGTCTCAGAGACCAGCCACACCCTCCAGGGTTCTTAAGTAAGAGCCCACCCAATCTGGCTGCTTTGGCTTCAGGGCTGCAAGGCCCCCTGAGAGCCTGGGGTTGCAGACTGAGCTCCACAGAGGGCCCTGCAGGAGGGGCCTTGGGTGCTGGAGGGGGAGTCCTGGGGCCAGACCCAGGTGGCAGGTGGGAGACGCCCCCCACCACCCCGGATCTGTTGGCAGCTTGAGGTTTTGCATTATTTGGAGGATGGCTTCTGCTGCTAAAAATACAAAAGTTTGGAAACCACTGCCCATGGAGGATGAGGTTTCTTGGCGTTTCCAAGGATTGAGAGCCATCTGAAAGGCTGCCCCTCCTGTTCCCCATGCCTTGGGGAATTTCGGGATCTCTGTGGTCCTCATCAGCCAAGTGTGGGTGTTGGGCGACCTTGGAGGGACCCCCTTTTAGCCCTGACTGTCTCTTGGGAGGTGGCTTACCGACAAGAGGAGAAATCAGTACCGAGGTGACTGTTCTCTCTCCAGGTCTCAGTCCCCAACCTGTGAAGTGAGAGGGTTGGGCTTGATGATCCCCGGGGCCCCTCGAGTTCTGCCCAAGGAATGGGAGCCCAGTAGATCTCTGCCTCTGGCCACCTCTATAGGAAATGAGCGTGTTCGGCAGCCGCTTACCATTCTCTGTACCATTTTCTGGTCTGGCTCCAGTGGCCACCACTGTCACACATGCAGCAGCTCACATGATCCTGCTGGGGAGCCTCTTAAGTCCCCTGGTTAGCAGGGTTCAAGTCCAAAGTTGGCTACAGCCTGATTTGGATCTTGGGATTGAATTACCTACAGTGACCAGATCTAGCTAGCACACGTCTAGCAAGGTCAAGTGCATAGTTTTCACCAACCCCCCTGATAGGAGGGCTTTGTTGTATTTCCGTGGACATGATGTGGGCTTCTAGTACCTCCCCCTTCTCAGTATTTTTTTTTAAATTTTTATTTATTTGTCAGAGAGAGGGAGAGAGAGTGAGCAAGCATAGGCAGACAGAGTGTCAGGCAGAGGCAGAGGGAGAAGCAGGCTCCCTGCTGAGCAAGGAGCCCGATGTGGGACTCGATCCCAGGACGCTGGGATCATGACCTGAGCCGAAGGCAGCCGCTTAACCAACTGAGCCACCCAGGCGTCCCCCCCTTCTCAGTATTATGTCTCCATGCCTCACCCTATTCTGGTAGCAGAAAAAAAAATTTTTTTTTTAATGCCAAATTTGTAACCTCCCTACTCCCCTTTAGCAGTAAAGTGAGCCCCAGTGTATGTAGGAGAAATCAGGTATGTTCTGGTGGCTTAAAAGCTCCCAATGACCACTGTGTGTCCCATTTTTCCTGTGGCATGTTTGCTGGCTCTGTCCAGACTCTTTAAACTACTGACCAGGAAGGAAGTGGGCCTTGGGGGGGGGGGGGGGGGCAGGGAGCTCCAGGTGCTTAAGGACTGGGGGAGGCATTGCCCAGTATGAACGACCCTAGGGGGCTTTGAGAGTACGTGCCTTCTAGGCCCCCCTGGTGTGAAGACTCTAAAGGGGTCATTTCTGTGAGTCCCCTGACCCCACACAAGTCCTACTCCGTCTCCATTGGCCGTGTGGGTCCTGGATCCTGTCTTTTGGGAGTGGGAGGGTGGGGTGGGAATGGGGTCTGTGGGCTAGAGCACCCCCGATTAGCTGTAACCTGAGCCTGCGTGCTGGCGAGCTGAACATCTGGGCAATGTAACATCACAGCTTCTAGGACAGATCAGATATCTGCTCCTGCTGGGGGGTTTTGCCAGGATCAGAGGGTTGGGGGAGGACTGGAGGGGACAAGGGCTCTTCAGTGTGGCCTGCCGGTTCCCTTCCTGGCACTGAAGGGGTGTGGTTTGAAAAGAACAAAGCCTCAAGTGGGTAGATGATGCCCAAGTCAGGGCTTCCCTGATGTGTCGCTTCCCCCACCCGCACTTCAGGGGAGGAGTGCAAGCACAGAGCGGCGGGAGCCGTTCTAGGTAAACTACAGTTTGAGCTGAACATTCCAAATGATGGGCTGAGGCCTTTTCAGTCCCTACAGTGATGATAATACAAATACTGGTCCAAGCCATGTGGATTACCATGGCGGCAGCAGGGGTGCGGGGGGAGGGCTTGTTTCACTCGAACCTGTTGAGTGGATGCATCTGGGACCATTAGTGCCTATCAGTTTAAAGGCAGTGCATTGTATTTAGGGGCTAAGTGTGTTGGAAGATGGAGTCCCGGGAATCTCAGGTTCTCTCCAAGCCAGAGAAGCCTGCTTTGCATTCTAATGCAGAAACTCCTTTAGAAAATGTGTATAATGGATTGAGGCAGTCATTACCTTGTCAGTAAATTAAGAAAACTTGAGAGATGCCAAAAACATTTCCCCAAGATTGCAGCTGAGCTCTCCCAGTCAGTGGGGCAGAAATAGGTTTAGGAAAGAATCAGGGAGGAGCGCAGCACAGGGTGCTGAGAACTTACTTTATAGGTTTCTGGGGGGTAGGTGTGACGTCTCAGGGGATCCTGTGGTCACTGGAACGTGCTTTGCATGCAGGAACTGCCTCTGTCCTACCCAACATACTACTAGGGTCCCCCGCCCCCAAACTTGCTTCCCTAGTGTGTTAGATATCTGCTTGAGTTGGTAAACCTGGCTTTAATCCAGGCTCTGCCATTTCCTGGCTATGTGACCTTGGACAAGCCACTCCACGTCTCTGAATACTGTGTTCTTTATCCCACTTTATGAAGTGGGAGAGTTATGAGGTCCAGTCACTAAGGTCACTCCTTTCCCTCTTCAGTTTGGGATAACTGTATTAGGCCTAAAATCTGCCTTCTCCTACATCTCCATCCTACCCATGAGCATATCTGGTTGGTTCTACGTTAGGAATCTGCCCCCTGACCACTCATCAGCCACAATTACTGGCTCCACACTGCACATCACTATTCTAATTTTGCTCCTGTCCACACTCTGGGCCCAGTTCATCTTCGCTCTGCAGCCAGACAGATTTAATTGGGTTAGGTCCCTCCTCTGCTCAAAACCCTCCTATAGCTCCCTCTCACTCTGGGCAAAGGCCAAAATTCTCCCTCTGACCAGAGGTGGATGTACCATCTAGGCCCCTCACTTGCCTCAGGCACCCTGAGTCCAAGTTTTATTTGTAATTTTGATTTTTTTAAAAGGATGGTCCCTTAAATTACATACATTCAAGTCCCCCTAGATGTGGGTCCATCCCCCACAGCGGCCCATGAAACCCTACACGATCCGGTCCCTGTGGCTCTCTGACCTTATTTCTCACTCCTTGCCTTCTTGCTCACTCCAGCCACACTTTGTTTCCTTGCTGTTCCTCAACCCTGCCAGGCACACTCCCACCTCAGGGCCTTTATACGTGCTACCAGGGAGGCATTTCCCCTTGATAGGTGCAAGGCCCACTTGCTCACCTCCTTAGGGGCTTTATTCAAATATTACCTTTTTCAATGAGTCCTATGCTGACTGCCTAATTAAAATAGCACCCTTCCCCCCAACTCAACCTCATTCTCTCTTTTCCTTCCCTGCTTTATTTTTCTCCAGAGCACTAATCGCCACTCAGCCAGCTGTGTTTTATGCTTCTTGTCTCTCTAACCCACCACCTCCCCCACTGGGTTGCAAGCAGCATGAGGGCCCAGGGCTAGAACAGTGCCTGACACCTGGTGGATGCTCAGTGTTGAGTGAATGAATGAATGAATGTATGTAACCCATGTTTCCTCCACCTGTTGTGTGGCAGCCAGGCCCTGGGCGGGGTCCCAGACACCTACAGCCCCTACCTCACTCCCTGGAACTCCCTTTAGGGCTGAAGATCCTGTGGCTGGAAGGAAGGACAGTTTGTCCCTGCGACATGAAGTTGGAACTTCGGAACCCATTTGCCTTCCTCTCTCAGGCCCTTGGTACTGCTTTATGTGGGAGAGGTAGAGGGCTTTCTCCTCTGATGGAGGAAGACTGTTCTTCCCCAGCCTTATTGGAGATGGGTTCCAGCTAGTCTTGGGGGACATTTACTGGCTACCTAGGAGCCTGTGAAATACACCAGCCTGATTATCTCTTACTCAAGAAACTTGAATGCCCAGGCCTGGGCCTTTGAAACAGTAATCTGTCCTCACCTCTGCTCACTGACACCAGGCATCCTGAGTCTTCAGGCTGAAAACACCTGCTGTCTGAGATCCCACCGTTATTGCTCCCTTCCTTGAGAATAAGCATTACCTTCTCTGGGATGCTCTTCAAAATGCCCCCCTTGGTACATGCACACTCCCACACAGGTGCAGGACACATACTTGTGCACACACCTGTGTGTGCATGCACACGTACCCCCGACTTTTTCTTGTTTTCACCTAGCTCAGAAGCCAGGACACATACTCTTCTGAAGCAGCTCCAAGCCAAAGCAACCTCTGGATTACTGAGAACGTATTCTCTTTCTCCAGAAGCCACAGGCCTTGCGGTTCCCAGGGTGCTAACCTCACAGCAACAGTCAAGTTCTCCCTGTCCGGGTAATGCTGGTGTCTCTATCCTTCCTACTTCCCTGTGGGGTGCAGGGGAAGAGATGTCCACAAAATGTTTCCACCAGGCATTTGGGGAGGGGACTGTGTGGTCCTGGCTGGGAACCAGAGGAGCCGGGTCCTGCAAGTCACCCCTTCTCTGGGGACCTATGGGCCAATCACCTCCTCTTTGGTCCTCCAGAATGAAATTGGAAACCTTTCCACTCTGCCTTGTCTGGGGATTGAGGAGATCGGGAAACACAAGCAGAAGGCATTGCAAAGTTAAGAGCATGTGACCCCATGTCTGGAGAGCTTTGTAGGGGCAGGAGGAGGGAGGGGGAAGGGAGGCATTATGAAGCCATAGGAGCTGGAGCTCTGTCTGCGAGGGAAGTAGGGTGTTGGTGGCACTGACGAAGTCAAAGAGATGCCCTCCATCCGGGCCTGTTGATTTCTCTGGGAGAGAGTAGACCCCCCTTGATGTCCCCAAGGAGGTAGAGTTTGGCTAAGGAAGGGAGAAGCTTGCTGAGACCTTGTCCTGGTTGGAGTGGCCAGGAGCTCCTTGTTAATGCAGTTATGTTAGATTACTGGTCAGGTATTGGGTATTTTTAGGGTTGGAACATAGTAGAATTGGAGAGGATTTAATCAAGAGGCTCTCCCAGCTTCCAACCCCTATTCTTTAGGGGTTGTCCCAATGTCCCAATGGCCCTCTGTATCTTCTCTTTGGCCGGAATACCCTCTTCCCCAGATCATTCCCCTTCCTGGGTTAGGTCATCTAGGAGCCAATGAGAAGTAGGCCTAGGATATCTGAATTGTGCTGCAGGTGGCAGGATTATTGCCGTCTTTCTCCCAGGAGGCCTTGCACTTCTGAGCTTTGTTCCTACTCAAATTTCAGAGGTTTGGGGGCTCGGCCCCTCATGGAGCAGGTCCACTGAGATGGCCCAACTGGTAAGAGGATATGGGAACTGGCTCTGGAGTCTGATTGCCTGGGTGCTTGTTGGATGTCTAATGTCCCCAAGCCTTTGTTTTCTCATCCCTATAATGGGCTGCTAGTAACAGCACCTTTCCTAGAAGGCATGGGGAGCAGTAAATGAGTAAAGTCAATACAATTGGCTATTCACATTCATTCATTCGCATCTAACCAGCATTCTTCCATTCGCATCTAACCAGCATTCTTCCCTGGGCAAGGCACTGTGGGGACACACTGCCCCTGCCCCTAAGTTAATCACAGACTGCCTGGGGGAACAGGACAGTGCACACCCAGAGGAAGTATCTGATTAAGCTGGGGTCAGAAAAGACTTTCCTAGAAGGGATGATGAATAACAGGAATCTTAAATAGGGAGGCAGTGTCTGATATGAAGAGAGTGTCTGATGTGGGGAACAGGAAGGGTGTACTGGGCAGGGAAACAGCATGAGCAAAGGCTCAGTGGCCCACAAAGCCTGGGGTTTACCGGGGAGGGAGGTCTGTAGGTTCTGCGCTGGAATGTTGCAGTGAGGCATGCTGAAGGGCATGCCTCATGCCCGTCATCATGGGGTGACCATAGCCCTCAGCTCACAGAGCTGTTATGAGGACTGAGTTTGCACTGGTATAGGGCAGGGCATGGGGCCTGGTGCATGGTGAGAGCTCACTGCTGATCATGACTGCCTGCAGATGTGTGTGGCAGGAAGACACTGGGATGACAGTGGCATTGGGGAGGCCAGTCCAAGGGACTGTGGTCTCCAGCTGCAGCCAGAGGACGTGACCTCAACCTCCAGGCTCTGTCTCGGGAACCCAATCCTTCTGTGCCTTCAGGCTGCCCAGGTTGAGGTGCTGGCTCACCTGGGCCTAGGGGGAGGTTAGTGAGTGGGAGGATCTTCTGGCAGGGAAGCTGGCCCCAGGGGAGTAGGGAGGGCAGGGGAAGAAGGTGCTTCCAACAGACCTCTTCCCAGGGGGTGGGGCATCTGGGCCAATACTGACTTAGCATCAAGGGCATTCAGCAAAGGCCACGTCCCTCCCTCTCCCAACTCTACTTCTCTTCCAGTCTCCCTAACCTCCTCCTCTTTGGCTCCTTTGTGTCCACATCTTTCACTGAAGCCATTGCTGGGGGCTAAGGGCTCATAGGTGAGTTGTCACTATCTGCTGACTCCCTTTTAGCCCCTTGACTCCCCTCCTGAGAGTCCCCACCCTCTCCCATCACAGAGGAAAGCAGAGCCCACATGCCCATGCCTGCGGGGCTCAGCAGGTGACATTCACGAATGTTGCAGGTGGCCATGGACAGTGGGGGCAGGATTAAAGGGATGCTTCCTTCAGTTCTGGCTGGCTGGTGCCCTATGGTGGATGGGCTTGGGCTTCCCAGAGCTCTGGATCAGTCAAGAGCAACCTGGGCATCTGGACATTGTGGGTAAAAGGATGCTCATAGGGATTATCCCATGGCCTGAGAATTATAAGGCAAAACTGAGGACACAGGAGTGTCTGATGAGATGCTGCCTGCTGGGCTCAAATACTCACCCCCTGCCCCCCGTCCAAGGCTTACTAAGTCACTCTGAGAGATAGGCACACCCTCATCAAGTGGACTGACCTCTGTCTCTTGTCTGGAGGCTGGAAGTGCAAGGCCTGCAGACCACCCGAGTGCTGGCCATCCGAGATCCTTCTTCGTTCATTCTTTTAACAAAGATTTGAGCATCAATTCTTTGCTAGGTTTGGAGATAAAGTACTGAACAGATGAAAAACATAGAGAATACTCTGGAGAGGGCTAGAGATATATCTTCTGGAACTCAGGAGGTGTTCGTGAATGAGGAGATGAGGTCTGACTCTGCCCTGGAGAACTTTGGACCTGGGAGGCCATGGAAATGGCTGGTGCTGACTTGAAGGGACAGTGGTGTTGGGGAGGAAGGGCAGGCCTGCTTTCCCTCCTGGTGTTCTGAGGTCCAGAAAGGTAGGCACATGGAGGACCCTGTGACTGGAAGGGCCCCGAGTGTTGGTGCCAGGAGGGGAAGGGAGGCTGGAGCTGTGGGGGGCATGGTGCCTGTGCAGCTGGCACATGAATTCAAGAAGCAGATGGGCTGTGAGCCTCTGGTGGACTGGACAGAAGCCCCCATCCTCTCTGAGGGTCCAGGGCAAAGCTCTCATCATCCCCCCCCTCAAAATCATGCCTGCTGTGTACTAGGAACCCAGCATCAAAAAACCCACCCAAATCACCCTGTATGAACTAGAGCAAGAGCATCTCCCCCACCCCATCCACATCATGCCAGGGAGGAGATACTTTGCTTTTGTTTTCCTTCTCCTCACCCTACCACAGAGGAAAAGCTAAGGTCTAAAAGGTCAGGGAAGACCTCTTGCAACTCCAGTTTTAACAGGACTAGACTGAGTCTGTGAGTCAAAGAGATCAGTTCGTTATTGCTTGGCTGTAGATGTGGAGATGAGAAAGGGGGCACTGGCAGAGGTCAGCTGGATGAAAGGAAACCTTGTGTTTGCACATTTCATTGACCTGGTTATGCATTACACAATGTCAGTCATCCCATTC
This sequence comes from Mellivora capensis, assembly GCA_004024625.1. Lineage (NCBI taxonomy): Eukaryota > Metazoa > Chordata > Mammalia > Carnivora > Mustelidae > Mellivora > Mellivora capensis. The sequence continues at coordinate 122,997 of PISX010003478.1, read as the reverse complement.
TTAAGTGAAATACCATGTTGTCTCTCTACCAGTCCCTCTTCTAAGCATTTGCCTCTAGCAGCTCATTTAAACCTCACAACCACCTTGCAGAGTAGGTGCTGTCATTCCTTCCATTGTGCAGATGAAGAAGCTGAGGTTAAGTGACTTGCCCAGGGTCGCACGGGCTGGTACTTTGCAGAGTCAAGACACAAATTTAATAATAATGCCATCATGCCTCTTACTACATTTAATAACATGCAGGCAAGAGCATGTTGGTAGGTGGATCTGGGCTGTGGGCTGCCATCTTGAGGCCTGTAATTTCAGTGTGTTGGGAGCTCTGTGGGGGAGAGGCGGAAGGAGTACTGGAGTACAGGAGTGTGGGGGAGTACTGAATTGGGCCAGGCCCATGGCCCATTTAGAATCGTTGCTCACAATCGTCTGGATGCTCACAGACGGGCAGGATCTTAGAGACAGTCAGGTTGACCCTTAATTCCATTTTACCTATGGGGAAATACATAGAGGGGCAGAACGTGCCCAGGATCACCATGGCTCAGGCCCTGTACCTGTCCCTCTCTTCTTCATAGGCTTCTTACTTGAATTTATGTCCTGGGAACCAAGAAGGCTACAGGATAAAACTGCGATCCCGTGATTCTAGTCTGAAGGAGCAGAGGGCAGGACTGTCTAGAAGGGAGAACACCTAGCTCCAGGTCCCTTTCTCCTAGGGATGCCTGCCTGCCTGCCCCAGGAGTCTGCCATCCCAGATTGGAGAGCTGCTGCCAGTCTGGCTTACCCTGGCCCAAAGGCAGCTGCGCAGGATGGTGCTGGCCAGGGTGCTGAACCTGGATGGGCCCCTTCCTCAAACACTCAGTCTAGCTGAGGGGAGAGGGAGGTTGAAGGTAAGGAGACTTATTTTTTTCCCCTCAAAGATAAAAATTACTGCTTTGGGCAGTTTAGTGGAGCTACAATTTCTGTAGGTCTGAGGCTGTGCGAAGGGCACTAACTGTTCTGGACATGCTTTTTCATCTGTTCAATGGGGAGAGCAGCTCCTATCCTACTAAGAAGGCAGAGGTGATCATCTCTTGGGGACAGGTGACAGAGCACTGCACAAACCCCAAGCCTATCTCTGGGGCCTGGTGATGGCTCTCAGGAGCTCACCCTCAGAGGGGCTTCATAGGCCAGTTTCTTCCTCTGAAATGGGGGCTGTGCTGGGTAACTTCAGATGCTCCCAATCTGGATGCTTTGGGTGCTGTGACTATAGGTGGAAGTGCTCAGGAGAGTGAGGTACACATCGCAGACCTGGGAGTCTTAGCCCATCCCGGGGCTTATCTGCGTTGTTTCCTTTTCACACAAGTCCTGACTTGATTTTCTAGCTTCAGGAGTGAGTTTTGCACAGGGATCCATGCTCCTCCCCTGGAGAGGTTGGGGGGCTCTGAGTATAGCAGTTCTTTAAAAAGAGCACTGGCTTTAGAACCAGGCTGACCCGGGTTCCCATCATGGTTCCGCCATCCCTAGAGGGGAAGCCTAGCACATCAGCCACTGCTGCTAACAGTTTTCACCCTGCAGGACTAGAGTACTATATGAGGCTAGGAAAAACCAAGTACCCCGTGGGCACCAGATAAATGCTTGTTTCTTGCACTGAAGGGCAGCCTTATCCTAAAAGCCCTCAGCCTGATCCATCCATATGGCCTCAGTAATAACAACTGGCCCCCACTGAGCTCCAGGTATCTGTTTATAAGACACAAAGTTTGGTAGGACCCTGCAACAATCCTGAAGGTAGAAGTATGGCTGACTTTGCAGATAAGGCCACGTACCAGCAAAGGGAAGTCTGTGAGTCATACCCATGCTTGTCTGATTTCTCAGACTCCTGCTTGGCTTTGAGCATGGTGAGCCTATTGGACCTTTTCAAACCCTCTTTTTCTCGTCTAGAGAGTGAGGACACTACCTCATTATGGTTGTTATGATCTGAAGATATAACGGATGCTATTTTACAAGGATACATGCATATTTAGATGCATACATGAAACACATGTGAGTGACCCAGGGAGGCAAGGGAATGTAGTGGGTACAGGGAGCAAAACTTGAAAAACAAAATGAGGGAGTTCTTGTGTGCATGAGTCATAGTGTGTCATGAACCAAGAAGACTGGCTGAATTCTTTGCACCTGACAGCCAGGTGAAAGGAAGCGATGCAGGTATTACACCAGTGTGTCTCAAACTTTGCATGTGCACGTGAATCACCTGGTGAACTTGATTCTCATTTACTATGTCTGGGGTGGACCCTGGGATTCTGCATTTCTACCAAGTTCCCAAGAGAAGCTGCTGGGTGCAGCCAGTTTGAGCAGCAAGGATATAGAGGGTCTTCCCTTTCCTTCTTGGGAATTCTCAAACTTGTATGATCATATGCATCTGAGGAACTCATTTAAAAAAAAAAAGAAACCAGATTTAAAAGCCCGACTGAAGAGATCTGGATCCATGTGTTAGTTGGGGCCAGGATGTACTGTATACTTGGAGCAAGCACCACAGGAGACTGTTAAGCTCCTGTTCAGCCACGGTACTCCTCTCTACCCTGGCCCCTGGTGCAGCTGGACCCAGGACACAGAGTAGACAGAAGCAAAGAGAAACATGTCCAGCTCTAGAAGTGGGAAGGAAACAAGGCAAAGGAACAGAAGATGGGGATGTGGGGGCTGCCAGAGGTAGGACAAGTGATCTATGGCATGTCACTGTTAACATAAAGATCTGGAATCAAACATTTCTTTTCCTTGTAAGCCACTGGGTAAACACAGAAAGTTCAAACCATGCAAAAGTAGTGCTGTGAACTACACTAGACCTGGAAAAGTCATGAGAATTTCCCTATAGCTCATCTTGACCAGAACCTTCCCAAATCAAACCCAACCCTTGTGGCATTCCAGCCACAGTATCCTAAGGTGGCTACTACCAAAGCCATGCCCTGCTCCCCAGGAGTGACTGGTTCTGGTCCCCATCTTGCTCAGCCTAGGTCAAATTCTTTTTTTAGAAAATAAACAGAAGACAAAACCACAATGAGATACCACTTCACACCTACTAGTATGGTTCTATTCAAGAAGAAGAACAAGTACTGGAGAGGATGTTGAAAAACTAGAACCTTCCTACCCTGATGGTGGGCATGTAAAATGGTGCAGCCAGTTTGGAAAAGTCTAATAGTTCTTCAAAAAGTTAAACTGAATTGCCACACAATCGAGCAACTCCACTCCTAGGTATGTACCCAAGAGAAATGAAAACGTAGGTCTACACAAAGATCTGTACACAGATGTCCACAGCAGCATTGTTCACAAAAATGAAAAGTGGAAACAACCCAACAATTGTCCCTTAACTGCTAAGTGGCTAAAAAAATGTGGTATATATTCACACAATGGAATATTCTTTAGCCATCAAAAGGAATGCACTACGGACAACCTTCTACAGCATGGGTACGAATCTTGAAAATGCGAAGTGCAAGAAGCCAGACACAAAACGCCACACGTTGTGTGATTCTACTGAGAACTGTCCAGAACAGGCAAATCCTTAGAGAGAAAACAGACTATTGGCTGCCCGGGGCTGGAAAGGGGAGCTGTGGGGATGACCCTTAATAGGTACCGGGGGTTTCTTTTTGAGGTGGTGAAATGTTCGGGAACTGATGTGATGAACGCACAACATTGTGAATACACTGAAAACCACTGAATCGCACACTTTAAAAAGGTAAACTTTATGGGTATGTGAAGTGTATCTCAATAAAGCTGTTATATATAAAAAAAAGGAACAGGTTATTAAGTGCTGATTTTATTGTTAAGGCTCTCACCTTTCAAATTCCACAAGACATACCCGCAACCATTCCCGTTGGCTGCCTGGCGATTGCTGGCGGCTGGGAGGAGCGAAGTGGCCCAGACCACGAGCAGACAGCATGACCTGAAAGTTCCTGAAGGCCCCGTTCACTACCCCTGACACAACTAAGACATTGTCTGTGTTCCTCAGTGTCCTTGATACAAGGAGATCCATGCAAAAAATGGCTGATTCTGCAGACGACAGTCACTGAAGTTTCTGTTTTCAGAAAAGAGAATTATGTATAAGACCATCCTTTCGACCTTTGCTACTAGAAAACCCAAGTGGCAAATTCATTGTTCCAATCCTCTTTTCCTCGAATCATGGTTCTAAAGTGATCTACTTTCCCTGCTTGTCTGATGGTTTTTAGTGTGATGTTTCTTTAGATGCTTCCTTTCATGATAAAGGATGCCTGTGTGACCAAAGTGCCCCACGTCCTTTCCACAGCAGGAAAAATCCAATTCCAAAACAAAAACTTTCCACCCATGTGCAGGCCCGAGGAAGACTATGACTGACGGCTGCAATTGTAGCTCTGCGAAATCTCTGCATCTCTCTCCAGGGCAGAAACGTTCTAAAGGTGCCCAGGTGGTCTTTTAATAACTCGGTGCTTGAGATGGGATCTGCCAGAGACGCCCGGGGAGCCTGCTCACGCTAGCCTCCCCACAGGCCCCAGCTCAGCTTCTCCCTAAATCCACACTCGGACAGGCGTTCCCAGGCCGCAGCATGTTAGCAGACACCTCAGGAGGTCTCTGGTAGCCTGCCCTCTGCCCATAGATCAAGGGTATGCCCTAATATCAGGGAAAGAAGCCAAGGAGCTGAGAAGTAAAAAGACCCACCCATGGATGAAATGCTAGTTGTGGAGGGAAAGTGACTAATGCCTTGATCTCTTGCCTATGAGCCTGGTGCTCCATGGTGTTCTTTCCACTCCAGCACAGGGGTTCATCACTGACCACTTCTGTCAGGTCTCGGGCTGAAAAGGATCCGGAGAACACCGGAGGTCAGGCGGGCCTGGACAAAGGACACCAGATTCCAGAGGCTGGGCTCCCCGCTCTTGCCAGAGTTCAATACCATACTCAGACAGAGCCCATGCTCCTTGGCTATTCTTGGCCGGGCCCCGAGGGGCACAGAGTTACTCTGTAGGTAAGTACCACACAGAGCCTCGAAATTTCATTCCTTCCTTTGCCCCTGTTCCTAGAGGTGGCCACACACAGAAGCAGACACCAGAATGTTTTAGAGTAGGAAGGGCCCCTCACATTTTATAGGCAACAAGAAGGCCCCACAAGGAGAAAGCCCTTAGGGTCAACTCAGTAAGTTAGTGGCAGAAATGAGAGCAGCCTTTAGGTCTGTTTATTCTGCTTCAAGGCTGCCACTGTCCAGGTACAGATGGACTGAGGACACATACAGGCGGAACTAGGTCCCTTATCGGAATGACACAGGCTTTTTGCAATGTGCTTGCCCTTGTGAAAAAAGTCATCCTTGTGGCCCTATGGGGTTTCCAATCCCTCATTTTTGGCCTTGCAGCCACACTGGGACCCACCTGAGTGATGTCAGGAACCAGAAAGCAATTTATGAAGGCAAGGGGCCTAAGAAGCAAGAGCAGGCCCTGGGTAGGAGAAGAGTCATTTAGCCCCACAAAGATTTAAACTCTAAAGTCTCAGAAATGGAAAGAGCTGGGCAGTAAAGAACAGTGGGAGACTGGCAACATGATTTTTGTATTGACATTTGGTTCTTATAATAACATCCAAAATGTGTTCTGTTCTTATAGCGCTGCAGCTGGGACTGCATCGGGCTGAGGGCAGATGTTGCCGGAGTCTCTCTTGAGAAGTGTGGGGGAGATGGTGGGGAGAGACACGCACACATTGGTTTCTCTTTGGGACCTATATGCAGCTTGGTGGAGAGCTGCAGCAGGTGCCTTGGTTCTGACAGGGGGTGGGGAGGCAATCCCAGCCGGCCCGCAAACACATGGGCAGAGTCCCTCGCCCCCAGCCCTCAAGAACACAATTGCTGATGGGGCGGCGGTGGCAGCTCCAGGACAGTGGAGGGAAGGCTGGGATGTTACATTCTTGAGGCCTTCACAGGTACATGTCATCGAAGCCCGGCGGGGGGAGATGGTCTGGGTTGGGTCTGGAATGGAAAGAGGGGCTGGTGAGTTGGGAGTGATGGAGGGGCTGGGGCACAGAGGCAGATGGGGCCTGAGAGCAGAGGGAGCCTGTCCTCCAGAACAAAGTACTCTGTGGGCCGGAAGAGCATGTGCTCTACAGTCATGGCTTAAATCCAGACTCTCCCACCTGGGAGAAGTTAATTCATTTTTCAGGGCCTTGATTTCTATAGGATGTGAATGGAGTGTTGCTATCAGGATCCAGCGAGTTCCTGACACAGACTAAACTTCAGGAAGTGTGAGGAGCTCTTCCTCCTCTGAGTGCTCCCTGAAGGGGGCTGGAGGAAGGGAGGCACTGAGGGATGGGGAGCCCCAGGGAGGCATCAGGCAGGGGCCTGGAGGAGGCCCCACTCCCTTGGATGGAAGGGGGATGGAGCCAGGGGCACCTCTGCGCCTGCAGTCAGACCCCTCGTTCCTGCAAAGCTGAGCGGAGCTGCCATCAGGCCCTGCTTCTCAGCAGGCCTGAGTAAGTACCTACCCAGATGGGCTGGTCCCAATGGGTCCAAAGGGATCAAAGCGTGCTCCTGGAGGCACAGCACCTGGAGGAAGACGGTTTGGGAGGCCCGAGGATGGGTCAATGAGTGCTCTTGGGAAGCCAGATCTCAGGGGATCCACAATCATGCCACCTCTCCGACACCTGAGGCAAGAAGACAAGACGGGTGAGCTAGTGTGGCAAGAAGCTGCTGGAGAAGAGGCGAAGGAGGTGAGAGTGGATGAAGAATGCCCCAAACCTCCTCTGGACAGCTCAAGCAGACAGAGGTGGCTGGTTACCTGAGTGCCAGCAGGAAGCAGGCAAGAACAAGAACACACCAAGAGCACACTTTTCATGGAGCATGTGGCCTGTCCTTTGAGCTCTCCAGGCTCCCTGAACCCACAAAACAGAGATTGCTGCCACGTCCTACATCTAAGGGGACAATCTGAACAAGAACAGGTGCCAGAACTTGCCAAGGTCAATGCAGAACCATCGCGAGGCTCTGCAGAGCACTACTTTAGGTCTACAGACTAGTAGTAGCAGTGAGACGATTCATGACGCTGGCTTTCCTGTGGTTTCCTTCGAGGGCCTCGGGGTGATCTATGACTCCACCACCAGGGCCAGTGGGGCCAGCGGGTGACAGAGGAGCTTGCCTGCCCGGCTTGCTTCCCTCCCCAGAAGCAGAGCTCTCCACAAAGCTCCAGGTATGGCAGAGCCTAAACAGGAGCAGGGACATGGCAGCTGCTCAGCCACAGTGGCCTCCTTCACCCCAAAGGAAGACTGACACAAAGCTCTAAGATTAGAAGATGAGCCGGGGCTGAAAAGTCACAAGAGTAGGTTGTGTTGCTGCCCCCTCCCCAGCAGCACTCACCCGAAGGGGTCCAGGTCCTCTCCCCCAACAGCAAACGGGCCCAGGGGATCACACCTGAAACAAACAAGGGGCAATTACCACAAGTCCCAGAGCAGTCGGGCGCCTGGGTTCCCAGGGGCTTAAAGCCGACGCCTGTGGGGTCACGACGACACTCCCAGGTATGGGGAAAGGGGACACCCCTACCTGAGACCATTAAACAAGAGACACTTCAAAGTGGTCTTCCACACAGACTAACGCCGATAATGAACACAAAGCGAGGAGGATCCCAATACCGTCATAAATAAAAATATTAACCGTGGTATCCTCCAGATAAATTTTGTTCACACTTTTCTCAAGTTCCTAAACTTTATGTAAAGAACCAAGAACTTTTAGCTCAGAAAATATCCGAACACTAAAACCAGAGCTCCAAGACTAAGATTTGAGAGCTTTCAGGATGGAGTGAGATGAGTGCCCACACAGCCAGAACAGGGCTCCTCAGCCTTTTTCCATGATGGCCTCTGTGTGACACTTCAATCCCATAGACCCCGTGTGTCTGCTTACGCACTGCAGTCCACTGGAGGGCCAAAAACCACCGTCCCCCCGAAGAGTTTTTCACCCCCACACCAAAAACCCATTTTTGCTCTCACTGGGAATGTGCAGGCTAGAATCATTAAGCGAGGGCGTGCTTTCTGGAGGCAATTCTATACTGGCTAACATATAGATCATAATATGCATCTTTCAAAAGTCTTAGGTATCTTCATACTTTTTGACTCAACAGTTTCATATCTAAGTCTCCATCTCAAAGAACACATCATTCAAATTAAAGTATCACCACAGACTTTAATCAAGGGAACTGGAATTGGCCTAAATAGGGACTTAGTGTATCGCCGAATGCAATTATGGAGACAATGTTCTTAGTTTTAAACTGATATGAAAAAATATTTATGCTCTAGTGTTAACTGCTGGGGGAAAAGGACAGTCTAGGAGTAGCCTAGGAAATCAACCATGAGAAATGTGTGTGTGGGTGTGTATGTATAAATAAAACTAGAAAGAAGCACACAGAAAATATAAACAGTGACACTCCTGGAATGATTTTCTTTACATTTTCCTGTTTTTTTTTCTATAAAGGATATAGACATAATAAAACAAAAAAGATTTAGAATTTGCGGAATTGTGCTTTGGAGTCTGATGGAGTCCTAGAGAGTGATACGAGCCTGGCAGTTCTGAGGTTGGTGGGGGGTAGGGAGGTTTCTGCCAGACCTTTGGAGCTAAACAGCAGCTAATATATGCTTACAGGTAAGGGGCCATTAATTAAAGAACTGGGGAAAACAATCCAAAAGGAGGTGTTTCTTCAGTTGGTTTTGCCTAATACGCTGAAAAGGATACTGTGATTTAGGTAGACATGGCTAGGTTTCCAAGGGAAGGAATTCTTCCTGACCTAGATGACTGTTCCCAAGTCATGGCTCATGGAGCTGATGGTGGAAGTTTCTGGTGACCTCTGTTACCTGCCACCCTGGATACACCAGGTGTGCTGGAGAGCTGCGAGCATCTTACCTACTATTCCCATGCCCTGCCCTGCTACAGAAGAGCAAAAGAAGAAGCCTCTAATGACTACAAAAATGCCTGGGAGAACACAGCCATATTCTTCTCGAACTTCAGCCTTTTCTCTTTCTGTCTCCTGGGCCACAGAGCATGAGGCAGGGAGAACAATGGAGGCTGGAAAGGCAGCTGCTGGGCCCAAACTGACCACTGGGTATTTGAAATTGTCACAGCGTATCCTTTGACTCGACACTTACACACCCTCGCTGTAACACAGGCACACTTGTGTGAACTCGAACTTGTTAAGTGCATGCTCAGAACCCACATTAAAATAGTCTCAGTCCACAGTGTGTCAAGTGAGGCAGGCTATGGGGATTAAAAGAAAAGTAATTTTTGTATATGGTCTCTGAAATCAAGCCCCTGCTACTATATCTGGTATTCCACTGAAGGAGAGTGTTACACACTAACGCTGCAGGCAAGAGTGCCTGCCTGGGCCCACGGGACTGTATGTCTCAGCTCCAATAGAGACCCCTCTAGGGAATTTGAGGGTGATCCTTTTTTTTTTTTTTTTGGGAGGGTGATCCTGACCACACACGATTTCTTCTTTCTGTGCTCCCCTCTCCTCTTAGATAAAAACAACACTCACGCCTCACTTCAGGTCAGGTTTTGCTAAGGAACAAGGTTTGGCACCAGTCTCATGGGGAAAAAAACAACAAAACAAAACAAAACTCTGGTTTTCAGAGCTCTTTTGATAACAGAATTGCATATAAAAGATTGTGGGCTCACAGAAGTAAAAATTCTCCTTCTCATCTATGTTCCCAAGGCTCCTAGGTCTTCTACAGATGACTAAGGTATCAGTTTCTTGTATGTTCTTCCAAAGACACTCTGCATACAGAATGAGCAAATATGTATCTCTCCTACTTTTTAAACAAATGGATGTGCCGAGCTCCTTACATACATTATCTTATTTCGTCTTTGCATCAGGCCTCTGAGTACACATATTTTTATTCTTATTTTACAGATGAAGAAACTGAGGCTCAGAGAAGCAAAGCTTCTTACACAAGGCCACAAAGGTAGTTTAAGTGGCCAACACGATATTCATCCCAGGTCTGCCTAACTTCAAAACCCATGCTTTTTACACTCATGTGTTGAGACCACTTACATTTAATGTGATTTTATGTGAGATGTTTAGATTTATATCTACCACTTATTGTTTTCCAATCTTCTTTTTTCCTCTTTTTATTCAATTTTAGTGTTTCTGACTAGATCTCTTTGTAGATTTTTTTCCCAAATAGTTGCTCCAAGGATTGAATACACATTCTTAACTTCTTCAGTCTACTTAGAAATAATATTTTACCATTTCAAGTAGAAGGCTGAGACTGTACCAGTATATATGTCCATTTATCCTCCTCCCTTTATGCTACAGTTGATCCATATTACACCAACATACACCGAGATGCCATGATTTTTGCTTTCAACTTTAACACATTTTGGAGAATTCAAGAGGAGAGCAGTCAGTTAGATTTACCCAGACATTTATCATTTTTGGTAAATTGCTTTTCCTTCATTCCTGATGTTCCAAGTCTCCATCTGGTATCATTTCCCTTCTGTCTGAAGAACTTCCTTTGGCAATTCCTTTTGCGAAGAGTTGTTGACTATGAATTCTCTTAGTTTCCTTTCACTAAGAATATTTTAATATCCTTCAGAAATAAAGCAAAATATTTGCTGGATACAGAATTCTGGGTTAATAATTCTTTCTTCTCCACACTTTAAGAACGTTGATCTACTTCTTCCTGGTATCCATGATTTCTGATGAGAAACTGATATTCAAGTTCTTGTTCTTCTATAAGCAAGTCATTGTTTTTCCTTAGACACTTTCATTTTTTTCTTGATTTTTAGTTTTCAGGAATTTGATTACATGTCCATGCATGGACTTCCTTGGATTTATCCTATTTAGCGTTTGCTGAGCTTTTTGAATTTGTGGGTTTATGTCTTTTGCCAAATCTGGGAAGTTTTCAGGCAGCATTTTCTTCAAGTAATTTTTCTGCACTGTACTCTTTCTCTTTTTCTTAGACTCAAATCACCCCAATGTTAGACCTTTCATAATTCACTCACAAATTCCTGAAACCTCATTTTTAAATCTTTTTTTTCCCCTCTGTGTTCAGACGGGATAATTTCTAGTGCTCTATCTTCAAGTTCACTCTTTCTTCTATTATTTAACTATTCATCCAGTGAGGTTATTTTGATTATTTTATTTTTCAATTCTAAAATTTCCATTTGGTTCTTCATCATATCTTATTTCTTCGCTGAGACCAATTATTCCACTTATTTCAAGACTGCCCTCACTTGGAATATTTTTATAATAGCTGCTTTGTATCTTTGCCAAATAATCCCAACATCTGTGTCATCTCAGAGCTGGCATCTGTGATTCTCTATATGCCCAATAATTCAGGATTGTATCCTGCAAAGTCTGAACATTTGTTATGAGGCTCTGGAGGCATCCTGCTGTTTTTATTTTAGGAGGCAATCAACACAGCTGGGTTCAGGATCCAAATTCTGATTTCAGTGTCAGTTGTTTTCAGAGCCTTTTGCCGTGCCCTTTAGTTCTGTACCACGTATGTGCTGCACTGTCTGAACCACCTTGGCAGTTCTACTCGAACTTTAATGTGCAGATCAATCAGTGTGGGATCTCGCTAAAGTGCAGGTTTTAATGCAGAAGACCAAGAATGGGACTTGAGATTCTCCATTTTTCACAAGTTCACAAATGACCCGATTTTGCTACTCTGGGGAACACAAATGGCTAGGCCCATCGAGGTACAAGTTCAGCTGGGAAATTTTGGTGTGTTACATGTATCCTGATCTGCTAAGTGTGGAAACCTAGGACTGGGGACATGGGGATGCTGAGAAGTGTAAACAAAAGTGCGTATACATGCTCATGTGGAGCACAGTTCTAGCACTCTGAGCAAATGGGACACTAACCCTTTCCTTTTCCCCACCCTGAGGATATCCTGTGAGTTTAAAGGTGAACTGGGAACTGATACTGCATTTAGGCTAGGTGAACAAAGATTTAAAAAAAAAGATATGCACAAATTATACTAACAAACTGTTAGAAAAATGTTACCATAATCTAACACAATGATTCTTTTTGCTGTTTTTCTAGTCTTCTTCCATAAACATGCGTTTAGGAAATTATAATAATTTTAGACCCCAGTTTTCCTCCACTTATGTCCTGTATTTCCCAAGTTGTCTGTCTTTGCTATTGACATTTTTAATGACCAAGTAATATAATTCAAGTGAAGCAAATTTTTTAAAATTTATGCTTCTACTGTAGGTACTGGTATTGCTTCTGGTCTGTGTAACTATAAATAATGGTGTGATTAATAATTTTTCTGTACATGTTTTTTTCCTGTCAGAAATCAGTAACTGTTATCCTCTGCCTGTCCCACCACTGTGTGATGGGGGCAAATCTGTTTCTCTGCTCAAAAGATAGAGGAATTGTGTTCAGGAGCCTCAGCTGCATCTGACTTAGACAATTTAGAAGGTGAGATTTGGGTCCTGCAAGCTGAGGAGATTCAAGTACGATCTGACATTGAGCTGATGCAGGAATGGGTAACTCTTAAGAATCCTAGGGAAGGGAAGATGTATACTGCGTTTGGGAGGCTAGAAGATAGGCTGTGGTAGGTAACATTCCTAGAAATGGCCCCTTTCAGTATTCCACACTGCCTAATCCCCAGACCCTGTGTTATGAGATGAGAAATCAATATTGTGATTGTTTTATGTAATATGGCACAGCTGACTTCAAAATAGGGATGATCTGAATGGGCTAATGTACTCATATGAGCTCTTAAAAAGTAGAAAACTCTCTAGCTGGCAGCAAAGGAGGTGGTGGAGGGGGAGAGTCAAAGCATGAGAAGGGCTTGACAAACTATTGTTGGCTTTGAAGATGGAGGAGGCCATGTGAGAAGTGATGTCGGAAGTCTTCAGGAGCAGAGAGAGAGGCTCTCAGCCAACAGCCAATGAGGAATGGGGACTTCAAGTCATACAAAAACAAGGAACTGAATTTGAGTTCAGTCAGCTTACAAATGTTATCGGGATCATGTATTTCTAAATAATTTGAAAGAAAATGGAGACTAATTCCAGCAATATGGCAAGGATAGGGAAACATCAAAATACAGTGGAAATGCCAAGTAGTTACAACTGTTTAGGAGGGCACCCGGGCAACATCAAAATCTTGAAAAACAGGCTTAGTCCTTAATGGAGTAATTCTACTTTCAGCAATGTATGCTATGGAAATAATTCAGAGATGTGCTCCAAGTCTGGAAGTATGTTCCCTGAGGTGTTAGCTGTGGTAATCCCAAATCAGAAATGACTTTGGCAAAAATACCCCAGATGCATTATCCTTGATTTGTCTTCCCTTTGTTAAGCCAATCCATCAGCAAATCCTGTCAGGTATAGCTCCAAATATACCCAAGATCATCTGCCTTGTCTGCCATTTACTACCTACCACCACAGTTTCTTGCCTGAGTGCCTGTGTCAGCTCCTGACCTGGTCCTTCCTGTTTCTACTCTTGTCCCTTTGTGATCCATTCTCTACAAAGGAGCCAGAGAGATTAAAAAATAAAATGTAAACAGTATGAAGCCCCTCCATTGTTAAACACACCCAGGGGTTCTTACTGATCTTGCCCCCAAGGCTCTGCATGCCCTGGTCTGTGCTTACCCCTACAGGGTCATCACCTATCTCTCTACCCCACCAATTTACTGAGCTCCAACCACACTACTTTCTCTTTGTTCTCAGAACAGTCTAAGACAAGACTGTTTCCTTTGAAATGACTGCTGACATGCATGCTGCAAGGAGGAAATAGTAAGGGCTGAATCCTGCTCCAATATCTGTGCTGTGTTGGTTTGGGTAAGTTAATTAACCTCTCTGTGCCTCAGTTTTCTTCTCTGTAAAATGGAGGAATTTCATTATGAGGAATTATGAGTTTGATTATGAAGAATAAGACAGATTACAAATTAAACTTAATGTAACTACTTGGCACATAGTAAGGGCTTACTAAATATTAATAGTTGTCAGAACCTAACTGGGATTCCTCAAAAGTCAGTAGGTTCAAGGGGTCCCAATCAGATTGCTTTCCACCCCAAATGTTCTGATGGTTCCCATTACCCAGGATCAAATCTAGTTCCTTAGCCCACAGAGGCCTTCATAATGTGTTCCTTACATTCCCCTATTCCTTCCACATGCCAGTATAGGTGAAATATAATGGCCCTATTCCCTCCCTTGCTTCCCCCCCAACACAGACACACAGACACACACATACACACACAAGATGATTTCATAGCCTCATTTATACCCACTGTCCCCACAACAATGCAAGCCAATTACTCCCAATACCACAAAATTTGTATTAGTCCTTAAAATTTAACCCATCAAGCATTATCTCTGTGAAACCTTTCCTTCTATCTTGTACCATTCAGTCCTTCAGAATAATCACCTTTCTCTGTGCTTTAGCAGACCTCAGAAATATGTCATTGTTTTTAAAAGACTTAGGATCTGGAATGAACAGGGCCATCAGCCTGGATTGACTGTGAACTCCTTGAAGGCTGGGTCCATACCTCATGTAATCCCAGTGCCCGGTACAGTGCTTGACACACAAGCAACATTTAAACAGACCTACTTGGAAATGAGAAACTGTGAGAAGGTCAAAGCAAAGGTTTGAGAGTTAGACCCAAGTTCAAATTCTGGCTTTACCACCTAACAGCTGTGTGATTTAGGGCAGGAAATGAAATTTCTAAGCCCTAGTTTCCTCTCCTGTGAAATGTGACAACACTATCTATTTTTTAAGGTTGTTTTAAGTATCAAATGAGAATGTTTACAAAAGTGTAACACCTGGTACATAACGAAGAGTTCAATTAAGTGCTTTATACTGGTTATGATCAAATTACTTATTATACATGAACGTCAGTTTCCTTACTTGTAAAATAGCGATAGCCCTTATCAATCTCTTGGGGTTAAGAGGATTAAGTAAGAGCATATGGATGTTTCATATGGATGAAGGCCCAGCTTGTTGCTTGCAATAGCTGACACTCAACAAGCAGAGGCTGTATAATTATAATTGAGCTAATCTGACCATCCATGGGAAAAACTGAAGAGATCAAGTTTATTTGGCTCTAAGAGGAAAAGCAACGAAGGCAAATTTTAAGAATAGGAAATAATAGCTTCATGAGTAGTGAAAAATGAAAATTTAATTATTAAGGTGGCATAGGTAGAGGATAATTCTTTTCAAAATATGGTGCTGGATCAACTGAATAGCAATATAGTAAAATATCAACCTACCTTGTTCCACACATAAAAATTAATTTCAAATGGATTATAAATCTAAATATAAAAGGTAAAACAACAAAGCATCTAGAAAATATATGAGAAATACTTCATGACCTTAGGGTAGGGCAAAGATTTCTCAAAAGATCAAAAAAAAAAAAAATACCACCAAACATAAAAGGAAAGTGTTGATAAGCTAGATTACATAGAAATTAAGAACATTTTAATTTAAAAAACCACTGACAGAGTGAAAAGGCAAACTACAGAGGGAGGATATTTGTAATATATTTATCTGACAAAGGATGTAAATCCAGAATATATAACCAATGCCTATAAATCATAAAAAGACCAGACAACAAAAGAGAAAAATGAGCAAGAGATGTGAAAGACTCCTCAGCAAAAGGGGATATCTAAAAGGGCTTGTAAACATTTTTTAAAAAGAAAAAGAAAGGATGCAAAATGTCCCCCATAGAATCCTGGAGGAGTGGTCCCTGAAACTCTTTCGCTTCAGGGGGGTCCATGAGATCAAAGCTACTTCATCTTAGAAGCTATGTGCTTTTTTCCACTGTGTTGAATCTGCACTGATGGTACAAAAGCCGTGGTGAGCAAAACTACTGGGGCCTTAGCATGAATCCCAGCAGTGGCCCCAAACTAGCTGTCAGCGTGCCCTCCCTGGTCAGCCATCAGCCACGCACTATGCACATCTAGTGTCACTTTAGAATGTTCTCGAAGAGGTAGTAAAAAATTACTGAGTGTTCTAAAACTGCCATCTTTGAACACACCTCTTTTTCCTATTCTATGTAATGAAATAGGAAACAGGCATAAAGCACATCTGCGGCATATAGAAGTACAATGGTACTTATCAATACTTTTGTAGTTAGGCTGCCAGCTGAACTGGCCATTTTTTCATGGAAAACCACTCTTACTTGAAAGAATGACAGAAAAACCATGGCTATTCAGACTTTTTTTGTTTTTTTTAAATTTAAGACATTTCTCAAAACAATGTGAGCCTGTTACTGCAAGGAAAGCAACTGACATTATTGCTAATGATAAAACAAAGCTTTCAAGTAAAAATCAGCAATTTGGAAGTTTGTATTCAAATCTGATGGCCTCCCAGTACTGATGGTGATGAGACGGGTAATATTAATAAATGTGATTTGATATTGGATAATGAGTCAGCCTTTAGCAGATCTACATAACTCAGTGAACCAATATTTCCCAAATGATCAATATACCATCTTCCAATATCATACCTGGGTAAAAGAACCACTCAAAGGACAGACCAGTGGATTTAATTTTTTATTTTTTAAGATTTCATTTATTTATTTACTTATAATGTGAGTGAGCAGGGGGAGGGGCAGAGGGAGAAAGAGAGAATCTCAAGCAGTCTCTGCACTAAGCACAGGGCCTGACATGGGGCTCGATCCCAAGACCCTGAGATCATAACCTGAGCCAAAATCCAGAGTCGGATGCCCAACTGACTGAGCCACCCAGGCACCCCTGAAAACATTATTAAACCACTCTTTTATCTAATAACTATCTTGATAAGGCTTCAACAAAAACGTCACTGCCTGCAGACT
This sequence comes from Mellivora capensis, assembly GCA_004024625.1. NCBI lineage: Eukaryota > Metazoa > Chordata > Mammalia > Carnivora > Mustelidae > Mellivora > Mellivora capensis. The sequence goes on along the minus strand of PISX010003478.1, from coordinate 106,269 downwards.
AAATGCAGAAGCAGAAATGAGAATCTAGTTGTCTTCTATGCCTGATGATAAATAGGTCTGCAACAACGTGAAATAAGTCATTCTCGCCAAATTTTTATGTTTGAGGAAAAAAATAGGTATTTTTGTAAAAACTTCTTAGTTGTGTCAACATGTAATGGGTTTATTATTGTTACTTTTAAGTGAATGAATAAATGTGTATTTTTAAAATTTTAGCTGTAATATCGAATATGGTTAAAATGTTGACTGATAGAACCCAAACAAGAACTCTCTCTTTTTTTAAAAGATTTTATTTATTTGAGAGACAGCAAGAGAGAGAGAGAGAGAGAGAGCATGAATGGGGGGAGGGGTAGAGGGAGAAGGAGAAGCAGACTCCCCACTGAGCAGGGAGTCCGATGCAAGGCTCCATCCCAGGACCCCAGAATCATGACCTGAGCTAAAGGCAGAAGACGCTAAACCAACTGAGTCACTCAGGCACCCCAAGAACTCTTTAATAATTCAAAATTTAATAATTCTTCCTCAATAATTCAGACTTCAAAAGGGTTTTCTGAGACCAAAAATGTTGAGATCTGCCACCATGGAAAATATAACTCAACGAAGCAAAAGAAAAAACTATATACAGATGCATACAGCCTTACTATTTAAAATGAAAAATTGAACATGCTTAAAATACCCCATGTAAGTTAGGCAAACTATAGAGTATCAGCAAAATAAAATATCAGATACTAAAAAAGATAGATTTAGCACTTTAGTGAACAGGTTATGAAATTTTAAAAAGAAAATGCAGAACACAAAATATTGGAAACATTAAAAATATGTAAAGACAGACTGATTGGGACTGAAAATGAATCTTGAATGACAAGAGCTCTATATCTAAGGGTTTATTTTTAGCGAAGCCTGTTAAGTGTAGGAAAAGCTGGTTTTTCTATAGGATTTGGGGCATACGGTCTGCCTGAGGACAGATGGAGCAAAGGGAAATGGGTTAGAATCGTAAGACAACAACAACAAAAGTTAGGCTTAGATTAAAAAAAAAAAAACCCTTCCCTTACAGATGGGCTGTTTTCAGTAATTCTTCCCCCAGAGATCTCAGGAGTAGGACAGTCCTACTTTTCACTATCAATTCTCCACCACAATGGAATGTCCTCTCCACGAGCACTGCTGGCTGAGAAGCAGCCTGCGTCACACCCAGTATCCTCTGACAAACTCCGGGTACACATCCCCACATCCCCACACACTTAGGGAAGCAGATCTCTTTCTGCCCCAAGACAGACACCCTATGTGTTTGCTTTTGGAGTTTTCCAGGGGTGGGCTACACAAGATGGGGTGTGGAAGGCGAGCGGGGAGACACGGAACCGTGCCTCTGTGAAGCAGGCAGAGGCTGACTATTTCCTACTCCAAGTACAAGCCTCGGCTGTTCCTGTGATGGGCTAATTAACACCCTACAGCAGCCAGATGGGCCGGCTCCAGTGCTGCTCTTTCCCTCCTTCCTGCCCTACAGCCCCACCCCCCCCAAATCCTGCATTTGAGGAAAAAACAAAAAGGTGAAAGTGTGAGTGCTGGTTGCCCAGCAACCTGGTGGTGGTGGGGGATCTAATAAAGGAATCGGTGTCATCACAGACATCTGTGCCGACAGAGGAGGAAGGGGGCTGGCGAGGAGTGCGGGTGGAGGGGGTTGAGCGGCTGACAAAAAGCCTCCTAAACATTCCGCCTCTTCTCTGACCATCTCTCACGTAGTGCAGTGTCCTAGTCCTGGGAGACAGACTGGCTTGAGAAAGACCTAATTGAGGGACGGCAAGGGGATGGATTTTTCTCCACACTGTGTGCACTCGCTATATTGGATTTGTACACAAATTGATTATCGCATGAAATAAAACTGAAGGGTACAGTGGGGAAAGCATGGGCAGAGTTAGACCCACCGGAAGGGCAGACTGGGCCCAGCCTTCCCCCTTCCGGTTAGGTAAGGCTCGGAAGCCACGCTACTTCCTTATCCACCCACCCCTTCTGTGTAGAGCAGGGATGCTACGGACCTTCTCACAGGCCTGTCTGGAAGATGAGCCACCATAAATGAAAGCACCTGGTTTGGCGGTTAACATGGCCGACAGCCAAGAAATGGCAGTTACTCCTCTCCTTGATAAATGCAGCCAATGTTGATGATAAAGAGACCATGTCTGTAAGGGGCTGGGTCTAAATGCAGTCACTCCACACACCCCCAGATCCATACTCTCACAGCTTTAAGTGGCTCCACGGCATCAAATCCTTTTGTGGGGGGAAGACACTAGGTATTTAAGAACATAAAACAAGGTTCTGTCTTTGGGAGGACCGTCCACTCATTATACCTTCAGTCTGGTTTTGATCTCCACTTGCTACCTAAATGGGGTCCACTGAGTATTTAGCTAACCTTTACTATATTTTGAGCAATTAACTCAACACACGACATCCATTACATATCAATCCTAAGAGACCTTGCAGACTGGCATAACAATTCTCATGGTGCAGATGAGGAGACCAATGTGCTCCCAGAGGCTATATGTGCTCACCAAGGGACAGGTCAAGCTACCAGGTCAGGGTATGAATCTAGCTGATCAACCTCCAAAGCCCGCACTCCAGACTGCCATATAATACTCTCTCGTTGATATGGGGGAGGTGGGTAGGGTGGCAGAAAAAAAGGGACCAAGACCCACATGCTAAGAGTGGCATATGGAAACAATGAGTCTCGGAGAGATCAGCTCCTCCTTGGGGAAGCCTTCCCTGAACACCAAGTGTGGTTCAGGCTCCTCTTCTACGTGCTCCCTAGTATGCTGTCCCTCCCTGATGAGAGGACAGCAGGAGCAGATGGCATCACTGGTCTTCACGAAGCACCCATGGCTGGATCTAGTGTCGCACACCTAGTGAGCTCAAGAAATACTTTGGACTTAAGAACCTAAGTGGTTCCTTAGCATCTACATTTTCAAATACCTTTCATTTTAAAATAATTAAAGAGTCATGAGAAGTTGAAAAAAGAGTGCAGAGAAATCCTGTGCACCTTCACCCAGTTTTCTTCAAGTGATACCACCGCAAAGCTCCCTCATGCTACCTCGCCCCCTTCATAGTCGCACCTACAGCCTGCCCCCATCCCTAGCCTCCGGCAAACACTGATCTGTTTAGCACGTGTACTAATACTGTCATTCTGAAAGTTTTGTGTAGGTGGAATCATACAGTTTGTGACCTTTTGGAATTGGCTTTTTCTTACTCCTTTACCTTGCTGAGTATTCCTTGGGCAGCACCACAGCGTGCGTAAGCTCTCACCAACTCAGGGACATCTGAATTGCTTCTAGTTTTTGACTATTACAAATAAAGCTGCTATGAACATCCGTCTATAGGCTTCTGCGTGGGCATAATTTTTGTTTCTTGATGATAAACGCCTAGGAGTGCAATTCCTAGATCTTAATAGCAAGTGTTTGCTTAAGAAACAGCCAATGTTCTTGAGTGGCTGTTCCATTTTACATTACCACCAGCAACGGATAAGAGACTGAGTTTTTCTGCACCCTCTCCAGCATTTGGTACCATTTTTTAAATTTTTTTAAATTTATTTATTTGTCAGAGAGAGGGAGAGTGAGCGAGCGAGCACAGGCAGACAGAGTGGCAGTCAGAGGCAGAGGGAGAAGCAGGCTCCCTGCTGAGCAAGGAGCCCGATGTGGGACTCGATCCCAGGACGCTGGGATCATGACCTGAGCCGAAGGCAGCCGCTTAACCAACTGAGCCACCCAGGCGTCCCAATACCATTTTTATTTTTAATTTTAGCCAGTCTAGTAGGTGTGAAGGACTTCACCGCTTAATTTCCATTTCCCTAATGGCTAATGGTGCTGAATACCTTTTCATGTGCTATGTGCCATCTGTGTATCCTTTTAGTGTGCTATCTCTTCACATCCTTGTCCCGTTTTGTAATTGGATTTTTTTTTTTTTTTAAACCTGTAGAGTTTTGAATGTTCTGTATCTTCCTAGACACGAATGCTCTGTCAGATGTGTGGTTTGTAAACATTTCTCCCAGGCTGTAGTTTATGTTCTCATTCTCTTAACAGGGTCTTTCATAGAGCAAAAACATTTTTAATTTTGATGAAGTACAATTTAACCATGTCTACTACAGACTATGCTTTTAATGTCTTATGAACACTTCAGCAAGCCCTAGATCCAAAAGATTTTCTCCTGTGAGTTCTAAAGTGTTGTAGCATGAAGTTTCACATTTAGATCTGTGATCCCATTTGAGTTACCGGCTCACATTCATTCTGAGCCCTGGGCTGGTAACCCTTGCTGAATTCATGATTATTACTGTTGCTACTGCTATTATTTGGTAGATTCCTTGAGATTTTCTATGTAGACCATGGTCATCTGCAAACATGAACTGTTTTATTTCTTCCTCTCTTATCTGTATCCTTTAATTTTATTTCTCATCTTAATGTGGTAGCAAAATTTTCAGTACTATGGTGAGTAAGACTGGTAAGAGTGATACCTATGCCTTGTTTCTAAGGGGGGAAGCATTCAGCAGTTTATTTTAAATAAATCACTTCTGCTGGTATGATGATGAACCCATAAAATACCACTTAGGTACTAACAAACTACTCTCTAGTTGAAGGTAAGACACAAAAGTCTCAATCATGAGCAATTATCAATTTTCTTATAGTCTGAACCCAGAGACCTCATTTCTGTTGCTATATGTTCACATTTCCAATAAAGCCAAGGCAAGGCTAGGACTTTTTTGTTGTTTTTTTTTTAACAGTTTACTGAGATAATATTTCACGTATCACAAAATTCACCCAGTTATACTACATAGGGAAGTGGTCTTTAGATGCTCAGAGTGTGCAAATATTCTTATTAGGATATTTTCTGCACCTGGGCGCCTGGGTGGCTCAGTTGCTTAGGTGACTGCCTTCGGCTCAGGTCATGACCCTGGAATCCCAGGATCGAGTCCCACATTGGGCTCCCTCCTTGGCAGGGAGTCTGCTTCTCCCTCTGCCCTCTGCCCCCTCATGCTCTCTCTCTCAAATAAATAAATATAATCTTAAAAAAAAAAAAAAAAAAAAAAAAAGAATATTTTCTGCACCCAAAAGGAAACTCTACCAATTAGCAGTCATTCCCTATTCATGCCCACCAATCCCTCCACCTCGGTTCCTGGCAATGACTAATCTTCTTTCTGTGTGTATGGATTTGCCTATTCTGGACAATTCACATAAAATCATACATTATGTAGATCCTCTCACTCAGCAAAATGTTTTCAAGGCTCACACTGGTTCTGACATCCATCAGTAGTTCATCCTTTTTTTACTGGTGAATAACTTTCACTGTACACACATGTCACTTTGTAGATCTGATCATCAGCTGATGGGTATTTAGGCTGTTTCCACTTTTTGGCCAGTATGAATAATACTATGGACATTCACATACAGAAGTCGTACGTGCTATTTCACTGTGGTGTGGAGTTCCGTTTCCCTGATGATTAATGATTTTGAGCATCTTTCACATGCTCATGGGTTACTTTAACTATTCTGAACCATTTTTAAACTGGGCTTTTTTATTACTGAGTTGTAAGGGTTATGTATTCTTGATACAAGCCTACAGTCAACTATGATTCGTAAATATTATCTCCCATTCTGTGGGTTATCTGTTCACTTTCTTGACTGTCCTTTGATACACAAAAGGTTTTAATTTTGACAAAGTCCAATTTGTGCTTCTGGAATTGTATCTAAGAAACTACTGTCAAGGTCATAAAGATTTATTCCTGTTTTCTTCTAGGAGTATTATAGTTCTCTTATGCCTAGGTCTATGATCCATTTTAAGTCAATTTCTGTGTGAGGAAGGGGTCCAACTGCATTCTTTTGCCTGTGGACATAGAGCTGTTTCAGCACCATTTGAAAAGACTATTATTCCCCCCACTGAACTGTCTTGGCACACTTGCTGAAATCAATTGCCCATGAATGTATGGGTTTATCTCTATTAAAAAAAATTTTTTTTTTAATTTTATTTATTTGACAGAGAGAGAGAGATCACAAGTAGGCAGAGAGGCAGGCAGTAGGGGTGGGGGGAAGCAGGCTCCCTGCTGAGCAGAGAGCCCCATGCAGGCCTTGATCCCAGGACCCTGAGATCACAACCTGAGCCAAAGGCAAAGGCTCAACCCACGGAGCCACTTAGGCACCCCTGGGTTTATTTCTAGATCTCAATCCTATTCCCTTGGCTTTACATGTCTATCCTTATTCCAGTACCACACTGTCTTGACTACTGTAGCTTTGTAATAAGTTTTGAAATTGGAATGTGTGAATCTTTTTTCTTTTTCAAAATTGCTTTGGTTATTCTAGTTCTCTTGGATTTTCCATATGAATTTTAGGATCAGCTTGACAATTTCTGAAAACAAAAACCCCAGAAAACAAAAAACCTACAAACAAGAAACTCTGGGATTGGGACTGCACTAAATACGTTTATCAATTTGGAGAATATTGTCTATATTAATTCTTCTTATCTATGAACACAGATGTGTTTCCATTATTTAATCTTAATTTCTTTCAAAAATGTTTTGTAATTCTCAGTGTACAAATTAATTTTTGTTAAATTTATTAAGTATTTTTTCTTTGGGGGTTATTATAAATGGGATCATTTCCTTAATTTTCAGATTATTCCTTACTCATGTACAGAAATACAACTGATTTTTGTTTTTTGATCATGTATCCTGTCACATTGCTGAACTTGTTTATTTTAAAAGTTTTTTTTAGAAGATTCCTTCGGATGTCCTATATATGAGATTTCATATATAGAAACAAATATAAATAAACAAAGAGTTTGTTTACATCTTCCTTTTTAATCTAGATACTTCTCCTTTTTCTCGAGTGATTGTCTTGACTAGAATCTCAAGTATGATGTTGTATAAAAGTAACAAGAGCAGAAATTCTTGTCTTACTCCTGATCTTAGGGGGAAAGCATTTGGTCTTTCTTCCTTAACTAGGATATTAGCTGTGGGTTTTCTGCAGATGCTATTTATTGAGTTAAGAAACTCCTTCTATTGCTAAATGCTTTTATTCTGAAAGGGTGTTGGATTTTGTCAAATGCTTTTTCTCCCTGAAATGAACATGTGGTTTTGTCCTTTGTTCCATTAATGTGGTATGTTACACTAACTTATTTTCAGATGTTAAACCAACCATTTCTGGGATAAATTTCTTTTGGTCATGGTATATAATCCTTTTTCTACATTGCTGAATTTACTTTGCCAGTATTTTGTCGAGGATTATAAAATCTATATTCAAAATGGATACTGGTTTGTAGTTTTCTTCTGAGGTCTCTGGTTTTGGTATTAGGGCCCCAGAGATCCAAACAAGTCCAACACTGTATTTAGTTGATATAACTCTTTTAATAACAGCCCCACTCTCCCTTTTTTCCTCATGCCATTCATTTGACAATGAAAACAAGGTTAACTTATCCTGTAAAAAAATGTTCAGTTTTTTAAAATGCTCCAGTTTTGGCTGCAATACATGTATCCTCATGTGTCTATTTAACCCATTCTTCTATCCCTTGTGCTTCTTTTAATCTGGGAGTTAGATCTAAACCCAGGCTGCTGCGTACTTACTGCTGCATCATATCAGAAAACACTTAATGTCTGGCTACACCATTTTTAGTGTTAAGATTGATCTATGGGCTCAGGTACTATCAGCCTGGATCTATTCTTTATAAAGTTCTCCATCAGCCTGCTACCTAAGGGTTTCAGCAAACATTGATGATTTGTGTCTAGGTACATTCTTTCAGGAGATGTTGCAAGCTGGTTATTTTTGATTCTTTCAACTCTTCCAAGGCTAGGAAGTTTTATCTTCACAATTAAAAACTCCGGGTCTGATTCCTAGTTAGGGTGGCAGAGTCTCGAGGTGCTGCTGTGGAAGCCCTGGGGGGATTCTTGCTTGCCTCTGTGGTTGGAGGATCCTCACAGCACATGAGGCAGACGCCAGAGACAAGGCACATTCTACATAATGAGTTCTACATTAGAAGAATGACCTGCATCCCACACAACTTTCCAAAGTCTTGTTAGGTTTTCAGGGAGGTGTAAAGACTTCATAAATTATCCAAGTCTAATGAGACACTCTCCATCTAATAATTTGTTTGCCATTCTCCTAAGAACTGTTCATCATTTCAGAAGTCATGTTAGTAACAGCAATGCAGTTTATAGTATTTGAATTTAGCTTGAATAAATGTGTATATGGCAGCTTTTGTTGCTGTCAAATTCTACATAATTCCATATACAAGTGCAAATGTCTGACTATATTTTCCAGTATAACTCTGCTTAAGCATCTACACGATCAAACAGACATTACCTTATTAATTACTCTCTATTTCTCATTTATATTATAGTTAGGACTTTATACTGATTCCTTTTGAAGTGTGCATTCAGTGAGATTATCTATCAATATCATTTCAAGAAAAGTAAAGGAGATTTCACAAAGTATTTGTTTTGACATGGGCAGTAAGTCTGAGAGAGCTGAGAATTACTATCTACTTAAGGTGTAAAAATCCACCCCAACCCTCTTGATTGCCATCCAGGGCTTGTTCTTAAATCTTGCCACCATATCTGGCCACATCATAGCCACAGCATTACACTGGGATTTGACAACTGAACTACAGCCCTGGCCCTGTCTCTTTATTAGTGGCTGGTGACCTCAGGCAGGTCATCTTACCTGCGGTCCTGTCTATAAAATAAGGAGGTTAGATTAGACAAGCTGTTCCCAACCCCTTCAACTACTTTTTAGCATTCACCCTCCCCACAGGATTTCTGAACAGTGCCAAAGAGACTTACCCATTATTATTCATTGTAATAAATTAATTTCCTATTTTTTAACTAAACAAAGATATGTAATTACAAAACAGGATAAAATAACAATGGCAATGAACACTTACTGAGTGCTGATTATGGCCCCACAGTGATGCCCCAGGCCCCCATTACTGCTACACTGGGGACTCCAAATTGGGAAAAGTGCTGTCCCAGCCAGAGACTAAGGTCTCCTGCTGGTTCTCGTCTCCTTCCTCAGAGCACGAGTCTCCTGTCGTAGATGCTGCCACCCTAACCTAGTAAGATCTTGGATGAGACATGCTCATACCCTATGTTGCTTTGGAAAAGTTCTGAAGCTGTCAAAGAGGTTAGGTGGCTACCATGAATGAAATAGAACGGGAAAGATAGTTGGCCTCCATCCCCTCTGGGAAGGTACTTCTGCATCTCCGCGTTTCCCTGAAATGCCCAGCCCCGGTCCCTGCAACCCAAAGAAGCTGGGTAGTAAGGGTGACTAGGAGTCGTATCAGAACTCAATGCTCCACTTCCGTCTCCATCCACCAAGACTCGGACAATCTGTTGCAGACACATGGAGGCCAGAGAGGGGGCCACGTGGCAGGATGGTTATGGCTAGAACCCTGCAGAAGCACAGGATGGCTGCCTGCTGGGGGCTCTGTACTCACCAGGGAGGCTGCCGGCTCGTGTGTGGGTGCTGTGGGTGAATCCGGAGCGGGTCCACCTCTCTGGCAGTGGCAGGCGGAAACTCCCGGTGGGGACTGCTGACACTAGCCTTGTCCCAGTGCTCATGAATAGGTGTGATGATTCCAGACACAATGCGAGACCGAAGTTCCTCACTGTTCTTGTAGGTCCTGTAGGAAGGAGACGAGGTGTCTACTGCTTGCACCTGACTGGCAACCCTGTACACACTATTCTGGCAGCGGCGGCGGCGGCGGCGGCAGTGGCGGCCCTGATAGCTCTTCGCTTTGCGCTTGGACTGTTTGCAAGGGTGGGAACAGGCCGCCCGGCGGACCTGTGGGAGGGGGGCAACAGCCCGGTGTCGTCTCCGAGATTTGGGCCTAAGCTTCTTAGGCATCTGAGTTGCCCCTCCTCGCTTACCACCCCATTAGAAAGAGGTGACAGTGCAGGGGCACAGGGCCTGGACTGGCTACTCCTCTGTACCTGCCCAACCCTTTCCTCAGCCTCATTGTGTGTTCATCAAGGGTCATGGGAAGGGTCATGGATGGCCAAGGCTCTTGGGGAGGATGAACTAGGTTCCTGGTCCAGGTAGGCGGGGCTCTGGGGGCTCAAGGTCCAGTTTTGTCACCAACTCAGAGCCCTCGGAAGGCTGTGCTGGGCCTCTTTTCTCTGCTTGTGACAGCCAAGCACGGCGGGCTGTAGCTAAGTATTGAGGCAGGCTGAGACAGTAATGAGTGGGTGGGTAGTGCTCCAGAATTCCTAAAAATCTGAAATTTAAAATGAACCATATCCTGGGCCAAAAAGCAAATCTTACAAATTTTAAAAAACTGAAACTATATAGAGTATGTTCTCTGACCATATGGAATGATACCAAACATCAAAATAGAAAGAAGTCTCTAAATAATGGAAATTAACCCAATTCTAGAAAATCCTCAGGTCACAGAAGAAGACATGAAAAAAAAATACAAAGCACTGAATAAAAGTAAACATATAACATATTATGTGGGGTAAGTGTGCCTGGTGTGTCAGTCAGTTGAGTGGCTGACTCCTGATTTTGGATCAGGTCATGATCAGGATTGAGAGAGTCCTGTGAGGGCTCTCTGCTCAGCAGGGCATCTGCTTGGGATTCTCTCCCTCCCCTTCTGACCCCTCTCCCAACTTGCATATTTTCTCTTAAAATAAATTTTAAAATCTTAGAAAAAAATAGGCTAAAACAGTGTTGAGAAGAAAGTTCATTGCACTAAATGCTCACATTGGAAAAGAGGAAGGAAATCAATAATCAAAATTCTGACCTCAAGAGCCTAGAAAAAGAGCAAGTAAAACCCTAAACAAGGGGACACCTGGGTGGTTTCAGTGGGTTCAGCTCAGGTTGTGATCTTGGGGTCCTGGGATTGAGCCCCATACCAGGTTCTCTGCTCAGCGGAGAGCCTGCTTCCCCCCCACCCTCTGCCTGCCTCTCTGCCTACTTGTGATCTCTCTGTCAAATAAATAAATAAAATTTAAAAAAAAAAGCAGCCTTGCCCTAAGCAAGGCTGAAGTAAGGAAATAATAAAGAATAAAAATCAATAAAAGAGAAAATAAGAAAATGAGAGAGAAAATTAATTTAAAAAAATGGTTCTTCCAAAAAATGAATAAAATCGACAAACTTTTAGCAAGATTGGCAAACACAAAAAGAAAGAAGACACAAATCACCAATAGCAAGAATGACATGGGATATTACAACACATGTATTGTCACTGGAAGGATAATAAGAGAATACTAACAACTTCAACTACTTAGAACACACCAATTCTTCAAAAACCACAAACTAACAACTCACCCAAAATAAAATAATTTGAAGAGTTCTATTACAGTAAAAAAATTCATACTTAAGCACCCAAAACAAGAAATCTCTAAAGCCAGATGATTTCAGTGGAGAATGCTACCAAACACTTAAAGAAGAATTAAGACTAATTCACAGCTATTTCCAGTTATTAGGAGAGGAAGAAACATTTCCCAACTCATTTTATGAGGCCAGGATTGCCTCACATCAAAGCCAGACAAAAGAGCACAAAAAACAAAACTACAGACCTGCACTTCCATGAACTTGGATGCACAAATGCTCAACAAAGTAATAACAAGTTGAATTGAAAAATATATTAAAAGAATCATACACCACCAGGATTCACTGTTGGCATGCAAGGCTGGTTCAGTATTCACAAATCCCTACCATATCAATAAGCAAAGAAAAGATATATGATCCTATCAACTGATACGGAAAATGCATTTGACCAAATCCAACATGGAAATCCATTCATTATAAAAACGCAACAAACCAGGAACAGAAGGGGACCTCTTGAGCTTCATAAGGAACACCAACAAAAATCCACAGTTAACAAAATACTTAAGAGGGGCTCCTGGGTGGCTCAGTAGGTTAAGTGTCTGCCTTCGGCTCAGGTCATGATCTCCAGTTCCTGGAATCAAGCCTTTCATCTGGCTCTCTGCACAGTAGGGAGCCTGTTTTTCCCTCTCCCTCTACCTGCTGCTCTCCCTGCTTGTGCTCTCTCTGTCAGATAAATAAATAAAAACCTTAAAAAAAAACCCACAATAACAATCATTTTAATAATAAAAGCCCTGAGCTGACTGCAGGATATTTCTGAAGCTAAGTGGGAGGAAAAGACTGGGGAGTAGGGAAGGGGGGAACAAAAGCTGAGCTATGGCTTTTTTCCCCCTTTTAAGACTTACTAGAATGGAAAGAGAGGTAGAAGTCTTACAAATTAAGTTTATTTCCCTTTAACTGGGAAGCTACTGAACAGGTAAAAGTGGCAAATATGGATTGTATTCCCATATGATTTAGGTAGTATGTTCTTGGGACCTTAAATACTGAGTTTTGGAAAAAGGCTGCTCATATACATGGAGCAATAATGATACAACAACTAATATTTACTGAGCACTTGCTATGTGATAGGCACTATTCTAAGTCCTTTACATACATTACCTAAGTAAGTTTACAGAACAACTATTAGTTACAAATCCAGTAAATAAAGTGAAAATTTGAGTGAAAATTATAATAAAATAATGAATGATTCAATACTTTGCCTCAGACTGGGAATATGGCAAAGATGTTCTTTTTTGCCACTCTTAAATAACATAACACTGAAGTTCTAGCCATTGCAATAAAGCAATAAGTAAATAAGAAAAAAGAAAAAAATATAGATTAGAAGGGGAATAAAACTTCCCTTTTTTGCAGATGACATGACAGTCACCCTTGAAATTCCCAAGAAATCTACCAAAAAACCTCCAAGAACAATGAGTTCAGCAAGGTGACTGCATATTAGATCAACACGCATTTCTATATACTAACAGTGAATACCTGCAAATCGAAACTAAGAGCAGAATACAATTTATAATCACCCCCCCCCCGAAAAGAAACAGCAAAAACATGTTCAGGAGCTACATGCTGAAAATTACAAAATGATGATGAAATAATTCAAGTAAGACTTAATAAATGGAGATATACCATGTTCATAGTAAAAATGTCAATTTTCCCCATTATAGGCTTAATGATCTATAGGCTTAATGCAACTCCCAGCAAGGTTTTTATTGACACAGAGAAGCTTATTCTAAAGTTAGTATGGAAAGGCAAGGGCCCTGGAATAGCTCGGACTCTTCTGACAAGGTAAGTGGGAGGAATCATTCTACTCAATTTTAAGGTCTACTATGCAGCTACATTAATCAAAACTGTGTGATACTGGCAGAGGGACACACAGAAAGATCAATGGGAAAAAATAGAAAACCTAAAAACAGGCGCACATTAAGTACAGACAACTGCTTTTTTAAAAAGCTGCAAAAGCAGTTGAAAGAAGGAAGAACAAATGGTTTGGAGCAATTGAACATCCACAGGCAAGAAAATGAACCCCTATCTAAACCTCACATCTTACATAAAAATTAACTTAAAATAGACCACAGACTTAAATGTAAAATGCAAAACTATAAAAAGCTTAGGATAAAACAGAAGAGAAAATCTTGGGGCTCTAAAGCTAGGCAAAGCATTCTTGACACCAAAAGCATGATCCGTAAAGTTGATAAAATAAATATTATCAAAATTTAAAACTTTGTGAAAGACCCTGTTGAAAGAATTAAAAAACAAACTATAGACTGGGAGAAAACATTTAAAAGCCATCATCTAAGAAAGAACTTGCATCTAAAGTATATAAAGAACTCTCATACATACAGCAGTAAAAAAACCTCAAACGATCCAATTAGAAAATGGGCAAAAGACACGAACAGACACTTTGCCAAAGAAGATACACAGATGGCAAATACACACATGGAAAGATGCTCAACATCATTAGCCATTAGGGAAATACAAATTAAAACCACAATGAGATAATACTACATACCTATCAGAATAACTAAAATGAAAAAGAGTAACACCACTAAATGCTGGTGAAGATGCAGAGAAATGGTATCACTCATTCACTGGTGGCGGACATGTAACACAGCACAGACACTCTAGAAAATCATTTGGCAGTTTCTTAAAAAACTAAACATGCAACTGTCATTGTGCTCTTGGGCATTTATGACAGAGAAAGAGAATTACAGCCACACTAAAGCCTATACCTGAATGTCCACAGTATTCAGGTATGCATATGTCCATAGCATTCCTAGTGCATATGGCATTATGCAGAGTGAGAAAATCCAATCCCATAAGCCTAAGCTTACATACTGTATGATTCCATTTACTTAACATTTTTTTCTTTAAGGCAGAGGTATTTTTTAGAAGATTTTATTTAGGGGTACCTGGGTGGCTCAGAGGGTTAAGCCTCTGCCTTCAGCTCAGGTCATGGTCTCAGGGTTCTGGGATAGAGCCCTGCATCAGGCTCTCTGCTCAGCAGGGAGCCTGCTTCCCCCTTTCTCTCTGCCTGCCTCTCTGCCTACTTGTGATCTCTGTTTCTGTCTCAAATAAATAAAATCTTTAAAAAAATATATTTTATTTATTTGTCAGCAAGAGCGAGAGAGTGCACAAACGGGGTGTGGCAGGCAGAGGGAGTAGCAGGATCCCCACGGAGCAAGGAGCCCGAAGCAGGACTCAATCCTAGGGCCCTGGGATCATGACCTGAGCTGAAGGCAGACCCTTAACCAAATGAGCCAATTAGGTAGGTGTTCCTTAACATTTCTGAAATAAAATTTTAGAGATGGAGAATAAGTGGTTGCTGGGGTTAGGGATGGGGAGGGACAGTGGGTGTGGCTATAAAAGGGCATCAGGAGGGATCCTTATGGGGGCAGCTGGGTGTCTCAGTCAGGTTAAGCATCTGACTCTAGATTTTGGCTCAGGTCATGATCATAGGGTTGAGATGGAGCCCCATGTCAGTCTCCATGCTGGAGCCTGCTTGAGATTCTCTCTCTCCTCTCTCTCTCCCTTTGTCCCTCCCACCCCTCTCAAAAAAAGAAAAAAAAACCAAAAAAACAAACCCGTAGAAGAAGAAGGGGGGGGGGAAGGGGGAGGGGGAGGGGGAGGGGAAGGAGGAGGAGAAGGAGGAGGATCCTTACAGTGTTAAAAAGGCTTATATTAATGTCAATATCCTAGTTGTACAGTTTTATACAATGTGATCACTGAGGTAAAATGTATAAAGGATACAAAGAATCTCTGTATTATTTCTTACAACTGCATTTAAGACTACAATTATCACAAAATAAAATGTTTTGATTTTTTAAAATTTTTAAGTAAGCTCCATGCCCAGCATAGAGCACAACACAGGGCTTGAACTCATGACCCTGAGATCAAGATCTGAACTGAGCTCAAGAGTTGGGCCCTTAAGACCAAATGAGCCACCCAGGTGCCCCTCAAAATAAAACGTTTAACTAAAAAATATATTTTTATTCTATAACCATAAGATGACTGAGAAATTTAGAGTAGATCAGTGATTTCAAATTTTCTCTCTTACAGAAGGGGCCCAAGGAGAATAAAAGAGAAAGCCCAGGGACCTCCATTTCCTGCCCCTACCCTTTCCACCAGAACAATTTTACTTTTATTTACTACTTTAATGTGTCAATCCTAAAGAACACTATGAAGAAAGAGTTGGTGGTTCAGAAGCGTAACACACTGCAATGCCTTGGAAGATCTAACGGCCTGTGGTCTCTACATCCCTACAACAATCAGGTTCTTGCTCAGAACACAGAACTCTGGGGACCTTGCTGCTTCCCTGACCAAGATGCATGGAAAGGGAAAATCTAAATCCTCTTTCCTTTCAATCAGATGAACTGTGTGTGATATAGCTGGAAGGCCTCTGATCCCCCTACGTAGGATGTGTGTTTGCCTGCAGAATTCCGGTCTGAAATTCTTGCACAATTTCTAAGCCTTCGTAGCATTGCCATTTTGGTAGCAGCAAAAGACAGCCTATAGGCTATCATCCTGCAAGGGCAGAAATAGAAGGGGCACGGCAGAAAGGAACTGGTTTCTACTCCTTAGGAAATCAGGGTTTGCTCGGCAAGGGGCACAAATTCCCCCATAGTGTGGACAAGACAAGCCATGAGCACCTACCAAGGAGGGCTGGATGGGGGAAAGTGACTAGAGATAGGCAGTTCAGTGTCGCTGACAATAGGACAGAGCAGGGAGGGTGGGCCTAACCATCAGGAGGCAGATCCATACCCCAGCTCTCAGAGCCTCAGTTTCCATGGAGATGATTCCTGCTGATGAGATATTTTTCCCTTTGTATGTTTACTATGAGCTGCTACACCCAGCCCTGAGCACTCTGTGCTGACATCTCGTTTTGTTCTCACAACACTCCGAGGTAGTATTGTTGGTTCCGCATTTCACAGTCATCAAAAACCAAAACAAAACACTCCCCCAGCACATAACCCCAACAAATGTATTAAAATAAATAAATAAATAAATGGAGACACTGTCATCGTTTCTCACAGTGCTGCTAGGGGGACTAAATGCTGGAATGGGCATGTAGAGCCTAGCACGGAACCTGGGTTCCTGCACAGATTTCATCACCTTCTCCTACAATACAATTCCAGAATGAAGAAGTCAAGAGAAAGGCTCCACATCCCTTCCTTACCCACCTTAGGGGTGCAGGGCTCACACAATGTGCAGTACCCACTCTGGCTGCTGCTCTGGGCTGGCCTTACTTCACTCATTCCACTGGCCACTATATGCAGAACAGACCCAGGCCCTGCCCTCAAGGAGATCACAGGCCAGGGTGGGGGTGACCAACTCTAACCATAAAATACCAACATATTAAATGCTTAAAAGGGTGTTATGAAACCTCAGACATGGTGGGCGGGCAGGAGAGGCTTCTCTGAGGAACTGAAGTTTCAATGGGAACTGAAGGAAGACCGGGAGCTGGCTGCGTGAGGAGGTCGGGGACAGTCCTCTAGGCACAGGGGAGAGCTCAGAAGGGGGGCGGCAGTGCGTGTGGCACAGTGGCTGAGGCACAGCCACCTGGGGGGGGGGGGGGGACGTGGTACAGGACAAGGTTGCCGGGGTTAGGCTTGAGGCCTCATCAAGGATTTTGTTTTTATTCTAAGAGCAAACAATATTCACTGGAGGGTTCTGAGTATTTTTTCAGAGTAAAAAAAAATTTTTTTTAATTGTGGGAAAATACATATGATAAAATTTACCAACGTAACCATCTGTAAGCATAGAGCTCAGCGGTGAGAGGGTACAGATTACAGTCACCACCACTAGCCATCTTCTGAGCTCCCCATCTTGCAAAACTGAAACTCTGTACCCAGGAAATAGTAACTCCCTATTCTCCCATTTTCCTAGCCCCGGCATCCACTGTTTTACTTTCTATCTCTATGAATCTGACTACTATAGGTATCTCATCTAAGCGGAATCATAAAATGTTTGCCTGTGAGTGTTTTTTTTGCTTTGCATAATGTCCTCAAGGTTATTCCATGTGGAAGCCTATGTCCAGCTCTTCCTCCCTTCTTAAAGCTGAGTAACTGTAGGTACAGACCACACTGTATATATGCCACTGTGCGTCTATCCTATGTTCTGTTTATGTATTCAACTGTTTTAGGTATTCATGGATACCTACGTGGCTTCCACCTTCTGGCTACTGTGAATAATGCTTCTATAAACGTTGAGTGTACAAGCTTGTATTCTGGACCTTGCTTTCAATGCTACTGGGTATATGCCCAGAAGCAGAATTCTTGGATCCTATGGTAATTTAATTTTGTGAGGAACCACAACACTGGTTTCCACAGTGGCTGCACCATTTTAAATTTCCACCAACCATGCACAAGGGTTCCAATCTGCCCACATCCTGGACAATACCTGTTATTTTGTTTTGTTTTGTGATAGTAGCCATCCTAATGTATGGGAGGTTGCATCACTGAAGGATTTCAAGCCAGGGTTTTAACCATGATCATGTTTTAAAAAGGCTGGTCTGACTTCTGTGTGGGGAATCAACTGAAGGGTGGTGAGCCAAGTAGAAGTCAGGAGCTCCTCACACAGAGGCTGGGGAAGAGGGGCAGAGATGAAGGGGTGGCCTCAATCATGGAGGCAGATGGTCTGCAAGTTTGAGAGGAGTGGGGTGGGTTCAAAACGGTTATTCCTGATTAGATATAATAAAATGCAACAGGGTTTCTAGGCTGTTCTGATGACTGTGAATTTACACTAATGCCAGACTTAGTCTCTAAAATCAAGAAGGTCAAAGAGGATGGCAAAAAGTCCCTACGATGGAAAAAAGTGGGAACAACTGGGCCTAACCATGTAATAATTTCATTACACTTACGGAAAAGGAGTAAGTACCCTCTGAACACAATACTCTGACTATGTACATCCTCAGTGGGACACAGCTGAATAAAAAGAACTAGAAAGAAACTGTACTTGAAACTTTATTTGGTTGATTTGTTCTTCATTGATACTGATGTAGCAGGTCAGAGACTGTGTATTTTAGGATCAAACAAATGAGTACATATGTTGATGCTGCTGGAAACCAGAGTTCTCACCACAGAAAAGGGCTAAAGTACAGAATAAGAGTAAGAATCCCATGGTGTTAGATTAAAGATGAAAGCATCAGTTTAAAATTTAAGAAAAGACTTTAAGGAAAAAGATTCCAAGCTCTATTCACTCACTGAAAGGGCCTGGAAGCAATGGCATCCTTAGTATTAATGAGCATATTCAGGGCCCAGATTCTAGTTTTGTTTTGTTTTTTAAAGATTTTATTTATTTATTTGACAGACAGAGATTACAAGTAGGCAGAGAGGCAGGCAGAGAGAGAGAGAGGAGGAAGCAGGCTCCCTGCTGAGCAGAGAGCCCAATGCGGGGTTCGATCCCAGAACCCTGGAATCATGACCTGAGCTGAAGGCAGAGGCTTTAACCCACTGAGCCACCCAGGCGCCCCCCAGATTCTAGTTTTTAAATATGATTCCCCACTAACAGAAATCATGGCTCCTTAGAAAATCAACTGACTTCAGGGTAGGGGCAAGATAATTACAGGGTGAGGCTGGGACATCTTACTGTGTCAGAAAGTATGAAACACTCCATGAATGACGGGTACATGTCAAAAGGACAAAGGCAGCCTAAAAGGGTTCCCACTGGGCATCCAAAGAATGACAGAAATGGACCATAACTTAGAATAAAAAAAGAAACTTTAAGTCTACACGGGTATTTAAAAAAAATAAAAATAAAGGAGACAGGAAAAATAGAAAACTTTTTTTTTAAAATGATGATAAATGTAGAAAGAATGATTAAGACAGAAAATTACTGTCTTACATTCATCTCTGTAATAACGGACTCAGGCGAGAATCATGGATAGATGCCAATACTGCTAGATGGAAGACTGTTAGGAAGCAGAGTACTCACGGTCTGCTGGTATAATCCTGCAGATGACTTATTAAACATAAAGGAAAACAGACGCCCTGACCAGGGAGAAAGCTGGCAGACACCAAGTGATCTCCAAGTGATCAAACTGAACAGCATCAATGAGACAGATGTCTGCACCTGAAGTGAGACCCTGAGGAGAACACAGTGTCATCTATGCAATGCTCTTGTCAAAAATGTTCAGTCTGAATCAAATGATGAGCAAATAACCTAATAAATCTGATCGCTAGGAAACAATCTGAACATTCTACATGATAACGGATCTGGAGTCTTCAAAAATAACCAAGGCCGTGGAAAACAAACATCAAGGAAACTGTTCTGGATTCAAGGGAATTAAAGGGCCATGAAGATAAATGCAATATGGGATCTTTGGTTGGGTAAGAAAGAACCCTCAAAACCAAAAAACCCAAAAACTAGCTAAAAAGGACACTCCAGGATGATGGCAGAAATATCGGCATGGACTGCATATTCAGTGGTACTTCTGCATTCTGCTACACTTCCCGAGTGTGACCACTGTGCTAAGGTCATACGGGAGGACGCCCTCATCCAAACAAGGAGATAGAGATGCTGCTGAAGTATTTAGGGGTGAAGGTTCACAAAGTCTAGAGATAATTCTCAGCTGGTTCAAGAACAGAAGAGCACACAGAAAAATTAAGCAAATGTAAAACATTAAAAATTGGTAAAACTAGGTGACAGGTATATGGGCGTTCACCATATTTTTGCAAACCATCTTTTCTGTGGGGTAGCAAATTTCAAAATAAAGTCAAGAGAACGAGAAAATAAGCCAGAGAGGGAGAAAATCTTTGCAAAACATATATGATAAAATATCATTACCCAAAATACACAAAGAACTCTTAAGACCTAACAGCAAGAGAATAAACAACCCAATTAAAAAATGCGCCAGAGATTTAGACAAACACCTCACCAAAGAAGATATGCAGATGGAAAATAAGCATATGAAAAGACGCTCCAAATCCTATGTCATTTGGGAACTGTAAATTAAAACAAGATACTACACGCTTATTAGAATGGCCAAATCTGAAAAACTAACACCACCAAATGCTGACAAGCATGTAGAGCAGCAAGAACGCTCAGACATTGCTGGTGGGAATGTGAAATGGTACTGCCACCAAGGAAAACAGCAGGGCAGGTTCTTACAAACAGAAACGTGTTTGGGGCTCCTGGGTGGCTCAGTTGGTTATGTGTCTGCCTTCGGCTCAGGTCACGATCCCAGGGTCCTAGGATTAAGTCTCATATCATGTCGGGCTTCCTGCTCAGTGGGGAGCCTGTTTTTTCCTCTCCCTCTGCCCCCCATTCTTGTTCACTTGCTCTATCTCAAATAAATAAATAAAATCTTAAAAAAGAAAAAAAAAGGTAAACACTCCCACACACACTGCCAACAATGAACCTGAATGTAAACCATGGAAAGTGGGTGAGAACACGTACTGATGCAGGTACTTCCATTATAACAAAAGTACAGAATGCTGATAGTGGAGGTGGGAGTGGAGGGGGAGGTGTTCATGGGAACTCTGCACTAGCTGTTCGATTTTGCTGTTAACCTAAAGCTGCTCTAAAAAATAAAGTTCATTTAAAAGAAAAAGTTGGAGGTGAAGGTAGGCACACCCTTTCTCCAGGAGCCCACTGTAACTGACCCCACCGGCCTGACTCCACTTCTCCCCTGGAGCCACTGTAGCACTTGTGGACCCTCACTTCTATCATTGTACTTAATGTAGCATTTCCCATGTGAATATTCTCTTAAATTAAAAACAGAAAAGAGAATTTAGACCTTGCAGATAATCTAATCCCATTTCCTCATTTCACAGATGAAGTATTTCATGGACACGGAGGTCAAGAGAAATAAAATGTCCAAGTTAGAGGTCTGAGACCTAGTCTCCAAACTCCTGCTCTACTGCTCCCTGCCTTGTAGCTGACTGCCTTCATGACCTAGTACTGGAGGTGACTGTGCCCAGAGGACATAGATCGTTTTATTAACTTTTCTTGACTCTCTGGACTTTCCCACCCCATTCCATTGTTTCTCTCTTCTTTTTCCCAGGGAAAAGCCATCACTTAGAAGTACCTGTGGAAGTCAGCCAGGTGTTCTGAATCGATATAATCATCCAAATTCAGGGTCAAATCTGATACCTGCTGTGACCCACTTTCCTAGAAAAATGAAAACAGAAAAGGAGAGACTGGGGATATTTTTGGGCTAATGGGAGAATAGTTAAATATTCAAGTTAAAGAAATATACACACACAAAGAAACATACCAGGAATGTCTGTAATATGCGGAATAGCCTTCCGGTGCTTGGGGTCTGCTCTGATTTAGAAAGATTGCCTTTCTGAGGCTGAGCCCAGTAAACCTACTTGCCAGGCTCTTTTGCAGCCTGGGCACAGGCATGTCATTGACATGCCAAAGGGACGCACATCTTCGACTTGGAGGTGGGCAACATGGAAAAGCAGGCCCAACAAAGGGGAGATGTCTTGCTCACAAGGGCAGCAGCACAGGCATCAGGGCTCACGAGAAGGGGCTCCAGGGCCCACAGCCAAGCCAGCACCTCATGCCCGGGGCAGTGGCAGCAGCAGTGGTTTTCATGGTGTGCTTCTGAGCACTGTCTTGAAAGCCCGGCCGTGAACCTGTTTCTCCAGCCCTCCCAACAATTCAATGGCTATCCCAGTTCTTTTAATAAACCAAATCTGTTTAAGTAACTTGAAGGAATTTTGTTATTTATAACTAAGAACTCTGTCTGATACACGATCTAAGTCTTTGTCAAAACAGAAAGGGTAAGATGAACATAGGGGAAGGGAAGGAAAAATAAGATAAAAACAGAGAAAGAGGCAAACCATAAGAACTCTTAACTCCAGGGAACAAACTGAGGGTTGCTGGAGGGGAGGTCAGCGGTAACTGGGAGACAGACATTAAGGAGGGCATGTGATGCAATGAGCACTGGGTGTTACACACAATCACTGAATTCTACCCCTGAAACTAGTAATACAGCATATGTTAACTAAACTGAATTTAAATAAGGGGAAAAAAAACCAGAAAGGGATAAATTATGGTATTATAAAATACTATATAGTAGTTAAAATGAATAAGGTGAATCTATATGCATTCCCATGTAAAGACCCCCAAAATATATTGAGTGAAAAAAGTCAGGTACAGTGCAATACAGACTGCATGCTACTTTTTATATGTGCACACAGAGACAAAGAGGACTAACTTAACAAGAGTCACTGCCTTTGGGGGGCTTATAGTCCAGCGGCAGAAGATAAACATCCAATCAAAGGACAACTAAGTAAATACTTACAAACTGTGGTCAGGACCAGCAAGGAAATAAAATGATGAAGTAGAGAGGCATAATTTAGATTTTTTTGGCAGATGGAAGAGTAGGTAGGCAGAACTATATTTTGCGAGGAAGTGAAAAATGAGAAGGGATCCGTAGGAGCTGAAGGGAGGAGGGTGTGTGTGAGGCAGCCCACGGTGATGGGGAGAGTTTTCCATCCCTGGAAATAAGACATGTAAGGGCACCAGGATAGCAGAGGGCTAGGTTTATCTAAAGAACTAAAAGTAGCCCCCACTCGGGCCTACAGTAAGCTTTTTTCCTTCCCTGCTGTCATGGAAAGGATGATTTGCATAATCATTTATGTAATCATTCCCCTGTGATGAAGTCCCCCCCCTTGGTAATACCAGAAGGTGAACATATTTGAGCACAAAGCTTTTCTATATGGAGGATTCCTATCTTCGGTTCCAGAAGCAGGGTCACTGGGCAAAGTCCTCACAATCATTTAAGGCTCTTGATCTGTACTGTTAAACGGGCTGTACAAAGGTGATCCCAACGTCCACTCCCACCAGCAGGTGCCAACATGTCCCTGAGACTCACCAGCACATTGATGATCATGCTGTTCTCCACAGTGACAGCCTTCACAAGGAGCTGTCTGGACCCATCCTTAGACTCATACCGGAGGACATACAGGTCTTTACTGCTATTCCATTCGGCCGGCAGCAGTTCTGACTTCTTATCGTTGGGACCTGGCTGAGAAGACACCGAGGTTGAGAGGAAGATCACAACCTCAGAACACAGAGGTATGAAGGACTTTGAAGATAACCTAATCCCATTTACTCATTTTATAGACGAGGACATGGAGGTCAAGAGAAATAAAATGTCCAAGTTAGAGGCCTGGGACTCCTGCTCCAGTGCTCCCTCCGTTGTAGCTGACTGCCTTCATGACCCAGTCCTGGAACCTGTCCAGAATCTGCAGCCTTGGTTTGGTAAGAATCTCCTCTCCACCCCCCTGCCGAGAATAAAGCCAATCGCCTGAAGGGATGCTGTGAAATGCCAAGACTGTTTTTCTAAGTTCAGGACCATTGGCAAGAGAAGCACCGGAGCGTTGACAAAAAATAAAGATCCTAGTGTGCTCCCCTCCAGACTACTGCAGTGGATTCCCACAAATGACTGACAGTTTACACACACACACACACACACACACACACACACAACGGAGCACATGTACAAGAGAAAACATCAGTGCACACCTCTGTGCCTGCTTCAGAAACAGACTACCACCACTGCCAACGCCTTAAGTAGGGTACTCCTAATGAATCTCTTACTCGTCTCATGGGTAATCGCCACTCTGTTATTTTTTAAAACGTCTTTACTTTTCCTTATAGCTGTATTACTACACACACAACCCTAAAAGATGTACTGCTTCAGATCTGTTTGAATTTATAGAAACAGCATCACCTTTATTACTTCCTTTTTCGTTCGAGATTGTGAGGTTTCGCTGTGTCGACACATTTAACCACACACGGTCCACTACCTAGCGCTCCTGGCAGCACGGCTCACAGCTACGCGGTGTGGTGCTGTACAAGTTGCCAGGTACACCTCACTTGTTGATGCCTATGTGGACGGTGTAGAGGTTCGATGTTACAAATGCTGCTGCTAGGAACCCTTGTGAACACACCTGCTGGTACACCGGTGGATAAACTTCTGCAGAGTATGTGTGGGGAAAGAACTTTCAATCTGTAAGATAAAGTCAAACCGTCTTCCAAAGAGGTACTGATGTACACTTCCACCAACGCGGTAGAGGTCTCCTCATAGTTCCGTGCGGTCAGCAACATTGTCACTGCCCAACTTTAAAATTTGTGCCCACCTGGTGGGTGTAAAAATGCATCCCTGTGAGTTGTGAGGTCTTCTTTTTGCTTTTAAACCATCCTAGGACTTCCCTTTCACACACTATAAAGTTTGCAAAATCATCTTTAAGTTACTTCTATAGGAAAAGGTTAACAGAGGAGTAATTTCCAGGTGGGGAAAGACCTTCTTAAGATCCACGGAAGAAAAATAATACTGTCTTTGAGACTGTTCCCTAAACTGGAAGCTACTGTTCAACAACAGACGCTGTAAGGTTAACAGCAGCTGCAGGCCGGGACGAGATGTCTGCCATGGCTCCAGATGAAAAAGAACGGATAACTCGCACATTAAGGGAATGCCCGGAAAATGAACAATAAAAATTGGGAACCCATTTGAAAAACTGGCAAAAGATATGAACGAGCAAAAGAGCGAGCAGATTAACAGAGGGCTGTTCAACTTCACCAGCACTCAGACAAGTGCAGGCTGAAACCGTGAGGTTCCACGTCACACCCATCTCACTGGTACCATCCATCTCTCTATTCCTCGTTCATGTGGGTGTGGGGACAACGGGGACCCTCAGACACTGCAGGTGGCCACTTACACTGCTGCAAACCCTCTGGAAAGGAGTCTGGCAGCATGTGGTACACTCGGGTAAGCAGACACCCAGGGACCCCAAACCTCCATTCCTGGAGGAGACCCTGTGCACAAAGACACAGGAGACATCACAACCTTGCCATGGATACCAAAGTGGAGGTGAAATGAAAAAATATGCTCACGCTGTAATACTATATAAAAGTGAAGAAGAACAAACTAGATCAAACTGTAGCATCACAGATAGGGTAAAAAATATAACTTAAAATGCAACTTAAAAACTGTAACTTAAGAGGCACCTGGATGGCTCAGTCTATTGGGAGCCTGACTCCTGATTTCAGCTCAGGTCTTGATCTCGTGATCTCAGGGTCATGAGTTCAAGCCTCACATTGGGATCCAAACTGGGCTAGGAGCCTACTTAAAAAAAATCTGTGTGTGTGTGTATGTGTTTATGTATACATATGTTTATATTTATATGTGTATATATATACACACACACATACACACATATGTATAGAATTTAAATTTTTCTTAGAAGTTAAGAAAAAATGTAATTGACAGGCTGGTACCATTTATGTAAAAAAAATTTTAAAACACATGAAAATAAGCCATATATTTTTTTCATGGATACCTACTCATATGCCTGAACACGAAGCAAAGTGGATTGGGAAGCTTTGTACTCAGGAGAATATGCTGGGAGGAATTGGACTAAAGATGAAGAAGTAGGACGCCTGGGTGGCTCAGTTGGTTAAGCCGCTGCCTTCGGCTCAGGTCATGATCCCAAGGTCCTAGGATCGAGTCCCGCATGAGGCTCCTTGCTCAGTGGGGAGCCTGCTTCTCTCTCTGCCTCTGCCTGACACTCTGCCTGCTTGTGCTCGCTCTCTCTCTCTCTGACAAATAAATAAATAAATAAATATCTTTAAAATATAAAGATGAAGAACAACAGCAAAAGACAAAGGTTCAGCACCACAGCCCTTACACACACCAAGGACAATGGGAGGCCAGGAGTAGAGAATCAGGGGCCTCTCCCCTTTGGTCATCCTTGGTGCTCGGGAATCCAATGGGGGAAGTGGTCCCAAATAAAATTCAAGATGTTGCAACTGGCATGGTTTAAAAGCTGGCTGGATAACAAGGAAATTCACAAGCCTGAAGCAAAGAAATGAGTGAGGAAAAACAAAAGTGAAAGGACTCAACCCAGTCTGCCAAGAGAAACAATCCCTCACCTCCAACTTCGTACATTTCCTGTAACAGGTTTAGTGGATTCAAGGTTTCCTTTGGAAGTTTATAGATTTTGATAATGTGCCTTGTCTTTGTTCTGTCTGAGGCCTTTGAATTTCTATGTATATCCTCTGCATACAGCATTTGACCCACCAGAATTTTCCTTGGAATTTGGATAATTTGGTCTGCTCACTCTTTCACAGACTCTGGCCTCTAGGGCCAGAGCACTCTGGGGTCAGGTGAAGCTGATACCTCTTGCCGCAGGGGAACTGATGGTCCCAGCCCAAGGGCTGCCCTGATATGGGGAAAACAGGTGGGACTAAGAGGGACTGGCCCTGGTGATATCGGGCCAAATTTGGCATTTCAACTGTGTTGTGGGCCCTGACATCAAATATCAGGCCCCCCAGAAAGCTGCAACTGGAAAGTAGCCAAAGCATATGGTTGTGTGGTTTAATACCCTCAGATGAAAAATTTAAGGGCTCAGAGGAGCTGAGAACTGCCTAAGGTCACAGTAAGTCAGATGCAGAACTGGGTTTGGCATTCAGAGCTCCTAGTTGCTTGGTATATGGCTGGAGATTTTTCCCAGCCAGATCCACTAAACTGGCCCCAAAATAGTATAGATAGTTGTCCACTTAATCCACCCCAGTCCTGGGGATGGAAGGATTCTTCAGTGGCCATGAGTTCATCCCTGGGTTTCTGGGCTAAAACGCACTCAAAGAAACACGAACAGATCATTTTGGGCATCCCCTCTCTTTTTGTCATAACCTTTAGATTCCTATAACAGAAAACAAAATTCTCAACCTTACATCTATAGCCATCTATAACCTCTTGTCACCTAACTCCCTTGCCATCTCTGTAAAGCTCTTAGGAGGAGGGGTACTCACTCCAAAAAGGTAATCCAAATTCAAATACTGGATTTTTATTGACGCCAGTGGCCTCACTGCTCTTCTAACCAAGTTTTACATACACAACTGCTCTGTGTACACAGGACAACATAAAATCAAAGAGAAAAACAGCTAATTCAGCTTTCTATTTAACAGTCAATATACTACATGATGAAGCACATACTTTTGGGACTTTCCTCTCTCCTTATCACCTCTACAAGGATGGGGCGCAGGAGGAGGATGGAGAGGCAACATAAATATTCTCTGGGCATGGTAAACACTGTTGGTCTCAGCAGAGTCTGCTGGTGCCCGGCCAGAAAATTAAACCCTCTCTTAAATAAACTAATAGATGCCTCTCTAAAGGGCTTCTACTCCCACAGAAGCTGACTCAGCAGAAGTCAGAGGACAAGTGCAACCCGAGCCTGAGCAGCACTTCGGGGAAAGGGCACAGAAGCAAAAAGACACACCAGGGAGCAATACGAACACCCAGCCCCAGAAGGCATGCATGATTTAGCGCTGGGGTGGACACACGGACAGTGGACAGTGCCTTTCAAAACCCCTCCCTGGCCTCCTGCAAGACATCTGGGGTCTGCATCTTTTTCTAGCCGGCATGAACTCAATAGGTGGCACCATGAACAGAGTGGAATTAGATGGACCTTTAGGAATCAGTCAGGGATCTTTTATCTCTTTTTAATCAGTACTAAAATGAGATTGGATTCTTTCTGCACACTTCACTTGAAAAACTGGGGGTCAGAGTATTTGGCAAGGGGATGATGCCAAAGGAGGCAATGACTTATATGAACTGATGTCCCTAAGCCGTCAGAACAGCTCAGAGCTTCAGACAGGTGTGTGAAGGGATGGGTGGTGGGAGCAGATCTGCAGTGTTGATATGTCCTTGTGAAATGAGAAGAGAAGGAGTCGCACAGGACCTCGGTAACAAGTTCCTGTTCCGGGGGAGAGATTCCAACTGTATCAGAGTAGTAGCTAGCTGGGAGTAAACAAGGTGAGGTCCATGAGGGGCAGAAAGCAGGGCAGACCTGTTAGATCTGAAACACGGGGCAAAGGGTGGGGGGAACTGAGGGCCCATGGATGAGCCCCAAGGGCAAGAACAAGTAAGTCTTCCTCCCCTCTCCAATCCCACTTCACTCCATGCCATTCTATATGTCCACTTCCTGAACTTCCCGGGCAAAGGTGAAATGAAATGACTGGAGCAAGTGAGAGAGTCATTCAGGATTGGAAAGGTGAAGTGAGGCAAGTGAGGAAACAAAGTTTCTATTGGGGGGTGGGGACACTATACACTGAGCAGGAGCCCAACACTCATGAGAGGAGACCCCCAT
The DNA here is from genome assembly GCA_004024625.1 of Mellivora capensis. Classification (NCBI taxonomy): domain Eukaryota; kingdom Metazoa; phylum Chordata; class Mammalia; order Carnivora; family Mustelidae; genus Mellivora; species Mellivora capensis. The sequence continues at coordinate 77,831 of PISX010003478.1, read as the reverse complement.
CTCTATCGGGTCCCAAGGCCTGAGATGTTGAAAGGCAGGGTAAGTGGAATGCAGGATGGACAGAAAGGCCAAGAGCAGAGCTATCTAGGAGGAAAATGAGGTTCCTGCTTCCAGGTGTGTGCGTGAGGCCCCTTCTTTTCCAGGCTTATATCCAGTCCTAGATTCTACAAGAGGGAATAAGGATGTGTGAGCCTGGAGAGGGGTGGGGATGCGGGATGCTAAGGGTGTATCTGGGATCCCTGTGAGATACTTGAGGTCTGGGATCAGGCAGGGAGAAGGGGAAGCCAAATACCCACGACAGTTCTTATCCTTCTCATGTGACTCCTGTTGGTGGGCGTTAAGCATGAGAGGGGGTGGTTGTTTTGCTCACTGCTCTAAAGGACAGAGGAATGGGGCCCGCAGGGAGTGGAAGGAAGTGCCTGGCTCTCAGGGCTCAGGATGTGTAAACTGTTTGAGGAGGGATCCTTAAAGCTCCGTGTCAGGAGAGGAAAACTTAAGACACTGGATGTACATCTGAGAAACTAAGAAAGGATTAGGGAGTTTGAGAACTGAAGCAATGAGAAATGAGAGTAAGGTTAAAATCTCACCATAAAAGATACAAGGGGTGAGATGAGATGTCCTACTCCCCAGAGCTGATACTGGTTTTGAGGGTGAGAAGAACGAGACAGTGAGGGGCAGGCTAGGAATCCCGAGCGTATGTGGGGTGTGTGGCTGGGAGGATATTTTCCCTGATGAAGTAGAAGAGAACTGAAGGGGCAGAAAGGGGGCCAGGCCCAGTTCTCACAGGAAGCTAATGTGCAGGATGCTGTGGAGGGTGAAAGTCACCGGCAAGGGAAAGGGAAGATGAACAAAGTTTCCCCCCAAAGAATTACACAGTAGGCAGGGCCCAGGAGTCCTGGGGGATCTGTGGGTATGACAAGACCCCCAACTCCGAGGAGCAGAACCTGAGGATGGGAGAGTGTGTGGGGGGGGCTGACCCTGTAGGGTCAGCTGTTGGGGAGGAAACCTTACCTGGTTCTCACATCCAGGGTGCAAGGGTGTACCTGTGGGGCGGTGCGGGAGGGCGGCGGTTTCCCAGAACCTGAGCTGGGGATGGCAGCGGTTGAGTGGGCTGCACTGGGCCCTTCAGTAAAAGGTGAAAGGTGTGTGTGCTCTCTGGGCCCGTGCTGAGGAGTGAAGGAAGGGTCCCTGAGTGCGGCGGAGCAGACCGAAGCTTGCGGGTATAAGCGCGCTTGGATTCGGGTGATCCGGTGGAAGCCCAAGTTGAGTACCATCCCCCCCCGCCCCCGCCGCTGCGTGGGAAGGACCTTGGCGGAGTTCAGGCAGGTGAGGGGCGCTCAGGGGAGCTAAGCCCCGTCTCAGTGTCGGTCCACACGATCCTGGCCTGGGAGACTGCCAGGCTGTGCCGAAGCGAGCTTCTCTGAGTTTCCAAATCAAGTTGCCCCAGCTGTGTTGTGAGGGGCGCTGGGCCGGGCCAGCAGAGCAGCTCCCCGACCCGCACACCAAATCGAAAGTGCCAGGAGCCCCAGGGCCGCGACTCGGGCGGGGGAGCGTCAGGCGCTCTGGCCCAGAGCTCCGGCCCTTGGATCCGGGCAGAAGACACCTCACTCCCTCCACCCTGGCCCCGGGCCCGCTCTTTGGAGTACCTGGTCGCCGACACCCAAGGCGTAGTAGCCGTGCGTCACCACCTCCCAGTGCAGAAAGCAGATGAGCGCGTCCTGCGCGCAGGTGATGGCCGGCGCCGCCGACGCGTACAGTACCTCCAAGCCCGCCATGGGCACCCCAGGCTCCTGCGGGCGGAGGAAGGAAGGGACACAGTGCGGTGAGCCGACTCGGCCCTGCGACTGCTGAGGACTCCCTCCGCTACTCCGCCAGGCCCACCTGCGGCCAAAATGGAGACGCCCGGGGGCGGAGCGCGGCCGCCGGAAGTAGCTCCAATTCCGCTCAGCAGCGCGAATGCGCCGGCTGGAAACTAGAGCGGGGCACTTAAGGGTTCCGCCAGGCAGCCTGCGGGCGGGCGGGGCTCTTTCAAGCGGGAATTCCGCTTTTCCAGGTAGCTGGAGGGACTGCCACAAGCAGGACGTTAAATAAGGTCACCAGGAGAGGCCACCTTGCTCTGAGCCACAGACTTCCCATCCGCAGAACGGGGTGGGCACATGTTGGTGGCGAGAGAGCTTATGAGATACGGCTAAAATATATTCATAATAGTTGGCACTATGCATTTGGCACGTAATTCTAAATGAGTTACTTGAACTCATTAATCCTCACGACCCGACCCTATAAAGTTGGTATTAATGATAGCCCCATTTTCTAGAGGGGTGAATTTGACCGCCATGACACAGCCAGCCAGTGCGTGGCCGAGATGGTGCCAGAACCTAGCAGTCTGGCTCCCAGGACAATGTTTGTGTGCTAGATCCCGTGCCCAAACCTTTACACCACCCTATCCACAGCTCTGTGAGGTATGTTCCATTATCATCCCCATTTTGCAGATGACAAAACCAGCTCAGAGAACTGAAGCTGCTTCCTCCAAGAAGACAAAGCTGCTGCTGGCAGAGCAGGAGCTCCTAATCCACTACCAAATTTCAATCATTTATTTGCCTGTCTCTGTGATTTTTTACTACCTATTATTCATTCCACACATTTCTCAAATCCACTTTTTGTTTTTGCTCAAATTAATTTAGTTTTTCCATCCCAGTCAGCACCCTGTGGCAAGCCACCATCATCTTTCAACTGGATGGCTGCATCAGCTTCAGAACCACCCTAGTTCATCTCTGTCTCCCAAAAGTCTGTTCTACACTCTGCATCTAGAGATTCTGTTAGGACACAAGCCAAATGACATCCCTCCTCTGCTTAAAATCCTCCCGGGGCTCCCATCAAGGAAAGGAAAGTCCTCACCATGGCCTGCAGAAACCTGCATATGGTCTGTGCCCTCTCCCCACTCACCTCTCTGACATCATCTCCTCTAACTTTTCCCTCATCCCCTGCACTATTGGCTGCATTAACCTGGACCTCCATCCTCTCGTGTCCACATCGGATCCACAAGCAAAGCCAGTCAACTTTATCCTCAAAATGTACTCTGAATCTGACCACTTCCTACCGCCTTCACTGCCTCCACCCTGGTCTGAGCCTCTGGCGTCTCATACTTGGACTAATGCAGTAGCTTCCTAACCAGGTTTCCTCTTCCACATGTTTGGTTCTCCAGGTCTCTGCATGTACTGCTGTCTCTGCCTGGAATGCTCTTTCCCCAAACACCTGCATGGTTTGCTCCTTCAATTTTAAGTGACTCCTTCTCTCACCTCCTACTGGCCTCAGCAGACACCTTCCCTGACCCCCAGCCAAAATAACCTCAATCTACCCTTTAATCCCTCCCTCACCCTGTTTTCTTTCCTGCAAAGCATTAATCATAACCTGGCCTTCTAGCAGGTATCTCTTTGCTTGTTTATTTAACGACTGTCTTCTCACTAGACTGTGAGAAGGGAGCAGAGGCCACATCTGTCTTGTGCACAGGTACACACCTGAGGGCCTTCCTAGCTCAGGGTATACTTGTTGAATGCTGAGCGAATGAATTTTTGGTGTGGGCTCAACTTCATGGGGCCAGTCTCATCCCTTTTGCAGTTCACCACTCACTTTGTTACCTGGCCCCGTATCACTCCACATTTTGTATTCCTGGGACTTTTCTAGGACGCCCAGATTCCTGAATCCCATCTGCAGAAGTTGTAGCTGAGTGCCTGCGGTAGAGTGCCGGCATGCTGACCACACTCTGGGTTGTGTTAATGCTGGTGGACTCCTAAGACACTTTAAATGTCCTTCCCCAGTTATTGAAAATTTGACCGATTGTTCCCTCATTCCTTCACTTATTCATCCGCTAAACCTCCCTAGGCTGTGTTGCCAGGGATGGCCATGCCGACTGCCCAGGGGCGGCCCTGTTCCTAAGTACCTACTGTGAGCCAGGCCCAGGTGAACAAGCTGTAGTTCCTTCCACTCTGGAGCCCACTGTCTAGAAATAAAAGAATTACAGACAAAGGTAACCCAGTGTGAAGACCATCATGACATAGGGGTACTTGGAGGCCCGTGCAAGCCCAGAAGAGGCATCTAATTCAGGCTAGAGGTCAGGGCGGGCTTCTTGGAGGAGGAGATGCCCAATGTGAAAGCCTTTCATGCCCAACATGAAAAGCCCTCAGGTACGGAATTGCGCAGTTTAGAGGAAGTGGCCCTTGGTGCTTAGAGGTGACTGCTAAGGAGTAAATTGGACACCATGGCATCTGCTTTTCCCCAGCCATGCCCCCCCACCCCGTTCCCAAGGGTGAGCCATGCCTTCACCAGTCTGTGGCCCAGCAGGCAGCATGGAGTAGTTACTAGCATCTGTGTGCCACGGGAATGCAGTCAGCTTTGTCCCTTGTGCTGGACTGTGTGTCCTTTGGGCCAGTACTGTGTTCCATCCACCCCTGAACCTCAGGGTCCTCCATGGATGAGAGCCCACAAGAGGATGCTCTGGGACAAGAGGTTTGTATATATCCTGCCCTTGGTCCATCCAGCACTTTCTGGGGACTTACCACCATTGACAAGGGTCTCAGTTGTCCCTGTGAGGCCTGTGATTGGCTGAGAAGGAAAGCAGGTAGAAGTTGCCTCCCCAGCTGGGCCCTCGCTACCTGGGCAGGGCAGAGCCCATGCCAGAGATGAGGGCGAGGGCCCAAGATGATAAAAGGAACATGGGCAGGGGCTGCAGCCACCAGTTCCTTGTTGCCAAGTGACAGCAATGTGAGGATTCTAAGCTCCCTGGAAACTGTATCCCTGGAAACCGTGAAGAGGTGAGCTGAGGGGCAGGGCCCAAATGGGCACTGAGATGGAATTATTCCACACTGGAAGCCTTCTGCTTTTTTGGCTTAGCATCATTCTAACAACCTCACCTCCTCCAGGAAGCTCTCCATGATTAATAGTGTTCAGTACAGGAACCCACTGGATGAGTTGGAATGTAGAGATAGGGAAACCTGCCTCTAGCTTTCAGGGGGTCTGAAAGCTGAAAGGAGCTTTCAGGGGGTCTGAAAGTTGTAGGAGAGTACCAGCAATGATCACAGCTGCCTCTTGTCCTAAGGCAGCATTCAGGGGGAAGATCTGCAGAGGCGGTTGCAAACCTGAATGGAAACTCTGGACCCACTGCTATTGGAGAAGCAATAAGGTGCTTCTGCTGCCTCCCATTGCCTGGATCTAACCTGGAGTCCCACCATCAAGTCCCTCTGAAAAAGGGCGGGCTGGATGGGGTTGGTATTGAGGCTCCCACAGACAAATTGCTCAATATTCTCTTACTTAATTCCTGTAACTCTTTAAGGTAGAAACTAATATGACCCTCATTTTTAAAATGAAAAGAGTAGGGCACAGGAAGGTTGTACCATGGCTCCTCAGTGACACAGTCAGGATTTGAACCAGATGGTATGTCTATACATCACCACGTGGCTGTGCCCCATGACAGCATCCAACGGGCTTGCAGGCCTGCAAGCTCTGTCCGAGGTCTGCACAGGAGATGATAGAGCTGTGACCGAGTTTTTCAGACTTTGGCTAGTGGCTGGTAAGGCTGGGAACAGGGAAAACGGCAGAGGCTGGGGACTGAGAAATGGTCCCCAGAAATGGTCTAACCATGGGAAGTCTCTCCAACCACAGCGACCAAGGAGGGTCCATGCAGAGACAAGAGAAGCCACAAGAGGGCGCCCGGCCCCACCCAAATGCCCACCCAGGGCAGCCAAGCGCTGTGAGGTGCCTATCTCCTTTCCCTTCTCCTCTTTCTAAGGGGATGTTCAGGGGAGCCCTAGACTGGGGATGGCAGTGCGGTCAGAATTTTCACAAATGAAAATGCTTACTTGTAGCTCTGCGCACTATTGACCCCAAGGGGAAACCGTCGTCAGGGGACCCCAGTCCCAGCAGTCAAAGGGTCTGCTCTTCTCCTTTTTAAATTTTATTTTATTTATTTATTTGACAGAGAGACAGCACAAGCAGGGGGAATGGCAGAGGGGGAGGGGGAAGCAGGCTCCCCGCTGAGAAAGGAGCTGGATGTGGGGCTCCACCCCAGGATCCTAGGATCATGACCTGAGCTGAAGGCAGACACTTAACCCACTGAGCCAACCAGGCGCCCCTGGCTCTGCTCCTTTCTGAGGCCATTCTTCTTCTCAAATACCCTACTTCCTTCTGCAGACATCTTTGTATCCATCCTTTCACAGACTTGGCCCTGATCCTCTCCCCTCCCCTCCAACCTCAGTCCCTTCCAACTCCAGCCCCGAAGTCCCATCAGGCCCTTGCCCCACCTGGTGTGGCAGCTGGCATGGGTGATCGGCCTCACTGAGAGGCCAGTTGCTCCCGTAACTAGAGCATCAGCTTCAGGAGTGCAGGAATGGCATCCGTTTGGTTCACTGCCCTCCCTCCAGCTCCTAGAACAGTGCCTGGCATACATAGTGGGTCCCAATAAATATTTGTTGAATTAAATAAAAGAACAAATGCATAGATTGGAAAAAGTGTCTAGATCTTGGAGTCAGGCAGCCTGGGTTTACATCTCAGTCTCAGTGCTTACTCTCTGTGCAACTTGGGGGAGATGACTTATCAAATTGTCAAATAAGGATTATAATTGTCTCCAGTGGGGTTGTCAGAGAGGATTCCTGGAGATGATGTCACTAAAGTGCCTGCCATGGTGCCTGGCCCATGGCAGGGTCTCCTAAGCTGTGCCTCATTATTTGAGCTAATGAGCCCTTGGAAAGGAACTGTTATTTATTGAGAATTTACCATGTGTCTGGCACTCTTCTCACGTGCTCCAATTCCATTTTCGTAACTACTTGGTGAGAGGTTGAGGAGCTCAGAGGGGTTCAATAATGTGCCCAAGGTCACACAGCTGAGAAGAACAAACTTGGGTTTCTCTCCGGAAGTTGAAGACTGTGGCGTACAAGGTCAGACTTCTTGGGTTCAAGTCCTGGCTCTATCACTTTCAAGTGGTTTGACTTTGGGCACGTTTCGTAGTAGGGAGATGTCAGAAGGGGCAGTAGGGGGCATAGGCCTGGGTCCTTCTTTCAGATTTGGAGGAGTCAAAGACACTACCAACCGTAACACTGCAGCTTTGTTCCCTTGAGATCGAGGCACCAGCCAGGCCTCTGGAGGCCTTTTTAGCTCCAGCCCCACCTGGACCCCGGTCATATACCGGGCCATTTCTATGGACTCCACCTAGAGCTGGAGTCACCATGTAGTCAAGTAGGCAGGACACACACACAGAGCTTCAGAGGAAGAAAGTGTTGGCTTTAGCTGTGAAACCTGGGCTCCATTGCTCTGCCTCTTTGAGCCCTAATTTCCTCATTACTTCACTGTACAGTGAGGGTAAAAGGTAGTGTCATAGGAGCAATCATCTAGAAAATACCCGAGACAGGGCTGAGTCCTGAGCACCGGAGGGAAGCAAGGAGCCATAGGAAGGTTGATCTATAGGACTATTGCCAGAAGGATCTGGCACTAATTTCTACAGCTCTGTTAGAGGTCATTTTCAGAAAAAGGTAAAATCCCGATTTTTGTATGTATCTGGAAGGGAGCACGTGTTAAAGACTTAATTTTACTTGTTAAACAGTGAGGGAATCAGACAGATGTTAGAACCAGTTCAAAGAAAAAATAAAAAATGCATGAGTTCGTATGGACAAAAAGAACTGAACAAGAAATGGAAGCAAAGCTAGTTTTCCCACAAAAGGGAGGGAAGTGAATTCTACCAGACAAGACAGAGTTTGCATGCTAATGAGTTAGTCACCGAAGAGGAGCAAAAAAATAGCTCAAAGACAGTGAACAGGGTGAGAATCAGACAGCAGGAAGGGGTTCTACCCTTTTCTCTGCGCCCCATTTTGGCCCAGAAATTCCAGGCCCAGATTCTCATGCTGGCAAGTGCAGGGCTTCTCAGCCCTTCTGGGATCAGTGTCCTCATCTGTGAAATGGGGTCACTAACTGTCTGGCCTCCCAGGGTTGTCATGTAGGTGACACTAGCCAGTGGAGTTGAGTGTCTAGATGGGACCTCACGCAGGGGGTGGATTGCGCCCTCGGTTCATCCTCCTCACAGCTCGATCCAGGACAGACCGCTATAGCTTCTCACGAGAGGACCAAGCCTCACAAAGGTGGTCGTGCTTGCCCCGCGAATGGAAACTGGCCTCACAACCCTGGGATGCTGTTAAACACCAGTGTGACCTGAGGCAGGTCACCGCCCCTCTAGGGCCTGTCTGCGCATCTCCCCAGGAGGATTCGATCCACTGAATTCTGAATGCCACCTCCCAGTCCCTGTGCTCCGTGGGAGTGCTCCAGGGCTGCCAAGCTGACCAGGCCAGAGCAACTGTGGGAACGGCCTGGTGAGCAGGTGGTGTGAGTAGGACGGTCAGGGACACTGATGGCCAGGGACGCGGCGGGGATGAAGTCCAGCCTCCGGCATGCAAACCCCAGACAGGCCAGAACCACCATAGTTTCCACCTTGCTCACCAGCCTGGTAGAAAGGGCCGGCCCTGGCTGGACTCTAACAAGGAAAAAAAAAAAAGATGTTTCCCAATTGCTGGGTCAAACTCTAGGTTGGCGAGAATGAGAAGGATGAGGCCCAGGCCAGCTCATCAGAATCAATTTTTTCCCTCTGCCTACCCATGGCCTAGCTGTCATCCCACACACAGCTGTCCTCTGGGAGCACCTCTCTGGCAGCTGAAAGGCAGGCTGTCCTCCTTTGGGTCAGGGCCTCCTATACACCCAGCTCTCTGCCAAGTCCTTTGGTGGAGTTAAGGGAGGGGTCCCATCTTCGGAGGGTTTCATTGTCAAGTTCTCCATCAGGGATGCGGTGCTTAGGATGCTTTGTGTGCAAAGGAAGGAAAATCCAGTACAAACCGGTTTGGGCAAAAAACCCCTCCAATTTATTGGCTTATGTAACCAAATTGTCCATCTTAAGGAAACAGGTGAAATGAGGAGAAAAGGGGGTAGGAGTGAGGCAGGCATATTTTACCTTGGGAGGACACAGAAGATCTCCCAGACAAGAGACTTTTGAGCAAAGACCTGGAAGAGGGAAGGAAGTGAGCCAGGTGGAAGTCCCAGACAGTCAAATGGCAAGTGCAAAGGCCCTGAGGTACAAGTGTGCCTAGCATGTATATCCAGAGCCTAGGAAGGGAAGGGGGAGGGGGGAGTTGAGGTCTAAAGGGTCACCTAAAACCAAATATTGGGAAAAGACTTGAACAAACAAACAAAAACGTTTTTAAAGAAAGCTCTCTATCCGGTGGCCTGGAAATCAGAGTCTGGTTCTTGCAGGCTTTGGTGGGGATGAGGGTTGAGGTGGGGGAATCAGGTGGGTTAGGAGGATGAGGCAAGGACCACCCCTTCCAAGCTCAGCCCTCGTTGACCTTGGGAGACTCAGACTAGGAGCTAGAAGGAGAATTCATGGCTTAGCTACACAGCACAGCTAATTAACAGGTCCTATCATTGGTGAAAACCTCAGCAGACAAAGCCTACTCTGGAGTTGCCTAAAGCCACCCCCCCCCACCCACCGCCCCACCCCCCCGCAACTGGGCTGGGCCAGAGCTGTGTGTGATAGGGGCTGGCCCACCATGGATGGGCTCTGGTGCACAGAGCACTCTCTGTAGTGGAAGTGTCCAGACCTGGCCCCCATCCAGGGGTCATAACTTCATGGGGGAGTAACTGGTGGGCATTCCAGGCTCTGAAGACACTCAAAATCTTGGGAGAGAACAGGAGATATCAGCCAACAGCTTCGTTTTACATATGGGGAAACTGAGGCAGGGGGGCGAGGAACTGGTGCACCCAGGGTCAAACAAGGGGATAACCACATAGCTAGGACTTGAATTCAGACTTCATGATTCCAGTGCTGCTTTTTTCAAACGAGGGAGACTGAAGAGCCTAGAGGGCATGCCAGCCCCACAGTTAACCCCTGCCTGTGAATCCTGGCTTCACCAGTTGTTGGCTCCGTGCCCTTGAGCCTGTCACTTCATCTCTCTGTGCCTCAGATGCCTCATCTGTAAAATAAAAGTAATGCTAATAACAATACTTAACCTCATAGTTGTGGCCCAAAGGAAATTAGGTGCTATCTGCAAAAGGGTTAGAAAAGTAAAAATGGTAGTGTTGGGCTTCTGAAAATTCTCTCTTCTATAAAAGCACTGAAAACATGGGCAAAAAATGGTCAGAATCAACATTTTCAGAATTATTGAATTAATCAAAGGCTCACAGCAATCAAGGAAACAGTTATTCAAGGATGGTTAAATCTTATTAAGACATGACCCTTTTGCAGCCGCCCCTCTCCCCCGCCATGGTAGACCTAGAAGCCAGCAGCCTGGTGGCCACCAGACATGACAAAATTCAGTTGCATCTCCTTCAAAGCCTTGTTCCTAGAGTATTGTCATTATTTGGCCTGTCTGATGGTTCCCCGAAGACCCCACTTGCAAGGTGGACTTTATTTGACCTGACCAGGAGCTCGCCCTGAAAAAGCAAAAAGCTTCTCCCCCACCCCTGGGGGGGCATTTTACAAAAACCATTTAGAGGCAATTGTTTAACTTTGGGGTAGCCTGAGGCGGTGGCTAATGTTTGGCAGAAAACAATGGGCTTACCTGGGCTAACCAAAAGGCTTAAAAGGAAAAGCTGAGGAATGGCGTGTCCACAGGAGGCTGTGAAAAGCTCTGACATATTCCTGGGAATTTGAAAAGGTGTGTGCATGTATGTGGAGGGCTCCGTGCACCCAGGACTGTGCAGATGTTTAGGAAAGATCTGAGAAGGTCCTAAGCTCTCCCCTCTGGCTACACTTAGGGCCATGCTCAAGTAGGAAGAGAAGGCCGAGGCAGAGTTATCCAGCCCTTGGCCTGAGTCCTGGGAGCATGCCCAGACATGCCCAGACAGCCCCTCAGCAAGGACTGGGAGACTCACCCATTCCCAGTGCTTAAGAACATCTCTGTTCAACCATTGGCTTACCACCAAGGTAACTGAACAGAGAGATTTCAGTCCCGCATGAGAAAGAATACAGACTTTAGAGAATTCATTCAGAAGTCACTAGAACAAACAGCAGCAACAAAAACCTGTGGGGATGGAGAGAATCTGGCTTCCAGAGTCACCACGTTATAGTACGTAAAATGTCCCACTTTTCTTTTTTTTTTTTTTCAAAGATTTTATTTATTTATTTGACAGAGACAGAGAGATCACAAGTAGAGAGGCAGGCAGAGAGAGAGAAGGAAGCAGGCTCCCTGCTGAGCAGAGAGCCCGATGCGGGGCTCAATCCCAGGACCTTGGGATCATGTCCTGAGCCGAAGGCAGAGGCTTTAACCCACTGAGCCACCCAGGCACCCCAGAATGTCCCACTTTTCACCAAAAAAATATGAGACCTGAAAAGAAATAAGAAGCCATGACCCTTACCCAGGAGGAAAACAATCAATGGAAACTGTCCCCAACAAAGCCCAGACATCAGGCTTGAAGCCCAGACAAAGACTTTGAATACTCTATTTTAAATACATATGAAGAGCCAAAGGAAACCATGTGGAAAGAAGTAAAGGAAAGTAAGAATGATGTCTAGCCAAATAAAGAATTCTCAGAGAGATAGAAATTATATAAATAGAGCCAAATGGAAAGTTTGGCGTTGAAATAATGGAAATGAAAAATTCACAAGAGGGGCTCAGCAAATGACTGTTGGTAGGAAAAGGATCACTGAACTTGGAGTTAGGTCAACTGATGATCCAGCCTGAAGGATGGAGAAAAAGGAAGAGAGCTTCAGAGATTTATGGCATAACATCAAGCATAACATTGTGTGCATAACAAGCATCCAAGAAGGAAAGGAGAGAGAGAGAGTCAGAATATTTGAAGAGATAATTTGATGAAAAACATGAATCTACACATCCAAGGGGCTCAACAAATTCCAAGTAGGATGAACTCAGAGATCCACGCCTAGACACATCATAATCAAACCAGTGTACATCAGAGACAGAGCAAGAATCTTGAAAACAGCTAGAGAGAAGTGACTCATCAGCTGGAAGGATCCTCAACAAGTTCACAGCTGATTTCTCCTTAGAAACCACTAAGCTCAGAAGGCAGTGAGATGAGATAAGCACTGAAAAAAAAAAGACAATCAAGCATTCTACATCCAGCAAAACTATCTGTTAAAAAATGAAAGAGGGGGTGCCCGGGTGACTCAGTCAGTTGAGCGTCCAACTCTTGATTTTGGCTCAGGTCATGATCTCAGGTTCTCTGCTTCTGGTTCCACAATCAACATGGAGTCTGCTTGAGATTCTCTCTCTTCCTCTCCCTCTGCCCCTCCCCACTCTCACTTTCTCTCTCTCTCTCTCTCTCTCTCAAATAAATAAAATCTTTTTTTAAAAATGAAAGAGAAATTAAGACATTCCCAGATAAACAAAACCTGAAGGAATTTGTTGTTAGCAAACCTGCCCTTCGAGAAATACTTGTAGGGTGAAAATGAGAAGATGTCATTGAAAGAAATTAAAGATCAAAATAAATGGAAAGACATCATGAGTTCATATATTAGAAGATATAATATTGGCAATACTCTCCCAATTGAGCTACAGATTGATTGCAATCCCTATCAAAATCCCAGCTGATGATTGTGAAGATATTGGTAAGCTGATTCCAAAATGATATGGAAATGCAAGGGACCCAGAATAGTGAAAATAATCTCAAAAATAAGGACAATATTAGAAGGTCCACATTTCCCTATTTCAAAATCTACTACAATGTTATAAAAACTGTGTGGTACTAGTATGAGGACAGGCATATGGATCACTGGAATAAAACTGAGAGCCCAGAAATAAAGCCATTTATTTATGGGCAACTGATTTTTGACAAAGTTGCCAAGATAATTCAATCGGGGAAAAGAATAGTTTTTTCAACAAATGGTACCAGAACAACAGAATATCCAGGTAGAATGGAGGTGGATCTCTATCTTGATCCATATATATAAATGAACTAAAAACAGATCAAAGGCTTAAATCTAAGAACTTGCACTAGAAAAGTCTTAGAAAAAAATTTAGGAGTCAGTTGATTTCTTAGATGTGACATCTAAAGCATAAGTAAAGGAAGCAAAAATTTAAAACTTTTGTAATTCAAAGAACATGACCAAGAAAGTGAAAAAACCACTCACGAAATGGGAGAAAATATTTGCAAATCATTTATCTGGTATGGTTATAGTATCCAGAACATACACAGGACTTTTATAACTGAATTTAAAAAGCCCCCAATAGCTCAATTTAAAAATGGGCAAAGAGGGGCACCTGGGTGTCTCAGTCAGTTAAGCATCTGCCTTTGGCTCAGGTCATGATCCAGGGTCCTAGGATTGAGCCCCACATTGTGTTCCTTGCTCAGCAGGGAGTCTGCTTCTCCCTCTCCCACTCCCCCCTGTTTGTGTTCCCACTCTCACTGTGTCTTTTTCTGTCAAATAAATAAATAAAATCTTTTAAAAATTTTTAAAAAATGGGTGAAAGACTTGCATAGACATTTTCCCAAAGAACATATACAAATAAGCACATGAAAAGATGCTCAACATCCATTAGTCATTAGGGCGATGCAAATCAAAATCACAATGAGATAGCCCTTCACATCCATTAGGATGAGTCAAATAAAAAAGGGGACAGTAACAACTGATGGCAAAAAAACATAAAGAAATTGAAACTCTCATACATCGCTAGTGGGAATGTAAAATGATGTTACCCCTCTACAAAATCATTTGGCAGTTCTTCAAAAAGTTAAATGGAGAGTTACCATATAATCCATGAATTCCAGTCCTAGGTGTATATTCAAAGGAACCGAAAACCTATTCGCACTCAAACTTGGACGTGAATGTCCACAGTGGTAGTATTCATAATAGCCTCAAAGTGTAAAAAAATCCAAATGTCTATCAACTGATAAATGGATAAACAAAATGTGTTCTATCCATCCAACAGAATGTTATTCAGCCACCAAAAAAGAATGAAGTACTAATCCATTAGATCACACAGATGAACCTTGAAAATGCTAAGTGAAAAAAGCCAGACTGAAAAGGCACATATTGTATTCTGTTTCTAGGAATTGTCCAGAATAGTCAGAAACAGAATAGTCCTCAGAAACAGAGGGCAGAGGAGTAGTTGCCAGAGGCTGGGAACAGGGGCAATAGGGAGTGAGGGAGTGATGCTAATGGGGGTGGGGTTTCTTTTTTTCCCTTTTAAAAAACAGACTTTATTTTTTAGAGCGGTTTTAGGCTCACAGTAAAACTGTGCAGAAGGTACAGAGATTTCCCATATACTCCGCACTCCCACATCAACACAGCCTCCTCCTCTTTCAAAACCCCACACCAGAGTGGTACATTTGCTACAATCAGTGAACCTACATTGACCCAATGTTATCACACAAAGACCAGAGCTCACATGAGGGTTCACTCATAGTGATGGGTTTTTTTGGAGTGATCAATATGTTCTGGAATTAGATTGTGGCAATGGTTGCATAAACCACTGAATTGTACACTTTTCAAAAAGGTGAATTTTATGTGATTATGTGAGTATCTTTTAATGTGCATCCTCTCTTTAAAAAAGAACGGTGCCATGGGGATGCCTGGGTGGCTCAGTTGGTTGGGCTGCTGCCTTCGGATCGGGTTGTGATCCAGGGATCCTGGGATTGGGTCCTGCATCGGGCTCCTTGCTCAGGGGGTGGGGGGAGGGGACCCTGCTTCTCTCTCTGCCTCTGCCTGCCGCTTTGCCTGCTTGTGCTCTCTCTCTGACGAATAAATAAATAAAATCTTAAAAAAAAAAAAAGAACGGTGCCAGACAGAGGGTTAGCTCATTAAACATGAGCAGTTTTTATCTTAATTTTTTTTTTACTAATTGGTGGGTTGGGGGAATAAATTAACTATAATTTGTCTTATTTTGACCTCTACTTATTAGAGAAGAAAAAATGGGGGGCACAATAAGAATGATTCTCAAGTGTGTGCTGCCCACATATAGAGCATTCTCAAATCTTTTTCTAAAGCTGCTGCCCCAACCACCACAAGACAGCTATAAACCTTGAACATTACTGTGATTATTTTTTTATCACCTCATTATTTTGTGTCTTTCCCCCTCTAGGCGAGCAATTTGTCCAATTCCTTTGGCACTTCTAATGTACAGTTGGAATACAATATACCCATTTGTTGGGTGAGTGGACAAATGAATGAATGAACACCCTCACGATCTCCCTTGAACTGCAAACCAACACTGTAAGGTTAGACAAGTTTCATTATCTCCACAAAGTTAGGACTGAGCCTTACCGAGGGCAGGTGGTGAGCCTAAGGCTCTTCTTTCTGCTCTTTGGAGGCACTGGGACCTGGTAAATCCATCTTCCTCTGCCCTTCCTCTGTTCCTTCCTCTGGCCAGTGGTGTTTTTGTTCCCAAACTGACTGAGCATAGGACTACTCTGGCCAAGTTTCCAGCTCTCCCAGTGACCCCTGAGGAGTTATGCCTAACAATATGTCCCCTCAGGTGCGTGTGATTACCCTTATTTCAGAAATGCCTGGGTCACAATTCTCCATTACTAAACTGAAATTCAATTTTCTCACTCCTAAAATGGGTAGAATCCATGTTCATGTGTGTTCAGCATGATCTACAAATTCAATGCAATTTCAATCAGAATTCCAAGAAATTGTTTCTTTCTTTCCTTTATTACTATGATTTTTTTTTGTGAAAAATATCAAGCTCATACTAAAATTTACATGAAAATCCAAACAGCCGAGAGTAACCAATAAAGTCTTGAAGAAGAAAGGAAAAATTACTCTAGCAGGTATCAGGATGTATTATGTTAATATATTAGGAAACAAGTAATTAGAACAATATAGTTTTTGTAGAAAGAGACCAATGGAATGAGTAGAGGCTGGAAACAGATCCCTAGGTATGTGATACTTGATTCAGAACAAAAGTGACTGTGGAATACAGGGTATACTGGAAATACATGTACTTTTCAATAAGTGGTGGTAGGTCAACTGAATATCGAGCTGGGGAAAAATGAAATATTGATTCTTAATATCATACAAAAAATTCCAAGTGGTTTGTGAAATTAAATCTGAAAAATAAAATGTTAAGTAAAACAAATAAGTTTAGGTTAGGCTAGGTTTCCTCAAACACTTATTAACCATATGGAAAAATACTAACCATAAAAAAATAGTGATAAATTGGACTTTATAAAATTGTGAATGTCTTTCATCCAAAGATACTACTAAGAAAATGAAAAGGTAAGCCACAGAGCAAAAGAAGCTATATTTGCTTTATGAACAACCAACAAAAGACTTGTT
This sequence comes from Mellivora capensis, assembly GCA_004024625.1. Lineage (NCBI taxonomy): Eukaryota > Metazoa > Chordata > Mammalia > Carnivora > Mustelidae > Mellivora > Mellivora capensis. The sequence continues at coordinate 61,567 of PISX010003478.1, read as the reverse complement.
CACCAGAACATATAAGTGCTTTCATTTGTGAAGAAAAAGATGGACCAATTTCAAAAAGGACAACACACAGAGACAAGCAGTTCACAGAATAGGGGAGCAAGAAGAGCCCAGTGACCATCTCAAGGCTCTTACCACTCTCCCTCCAAGCCTTCTAGTTAATGGTTGGCAGAAGTAGCTCTTCTTAGAACTTGCTTCCTCTGATTTCTAACTGTAGCAACATCCATAATTTATTTGGGAGGAAGGACTGGAAAGACAGTAACAATAGTATCTTCTAATATGGTAGGGGCTCCCCTCACAGGTGATGGGGAAGGTCGGGGTGCAGTGGGGCGTGGGTGTCAGCAACATCCTGCTTTGCTGATAAGGAAACTGGGGGAACTCCAACCACTTGCCAGATCAGTAAGAAGGTTTGTGATAGAGTCCCTGCTCCACCCTGGGCCTCAGTGTCCGCATCTGTAAAATGGGTTGGGCAGTTTCTAAACTCACAGGCCTGGTTTGAAGCTGTGGCGTGGGAGAGAAAAAGAGCAGGAGAGGAGGATGAAGAAGGGGAGAGGATGAAAGGAAGATGAGATACAGAGTGTCAAAGCGGTGGCTTAGATTTCAGCTTTTTTTTTTTTTTTTTTTTTTTTTTTTAGGTTGTAATGAGAAGAGATTCAAACCAGATGTGGTCCTGGTGGCTTGCAGTAGCTGAGGGTGGAACCGTGTTGTGATAATGCCGTATTAGCTGAAAGCAGTATATCTATCAACAGCCTCCGCCAGCGCGAAGCAGTGGCATTTGCAGGGAACTGTGTCCCCACGCTGGAGTTCAGCGTTTCAAAGGACCTCAGAACCCGACTGACCTTCTAAGCTCTTCCAGGAAGGGGTCGTTCTTCGGAGGTCATCCAGCTCCCCGACTCCCACTCACACCCCTGGGGAGAACCTCACTCACAGGGCGAGGCCGGCACCCCCGTCTTGGCGACACCGTCGAGGCCGAATGGGAGGCGGGCGCAGCCCACAAGAGCCAGGCTCAGTGGGGGCCGATGGAGCACGGCCCAAACAGCCCACGGGATCACAAGCCACATTGTTATTACTTTTTAATTAAAATGGCGTCTTTTCCCCTTATTACAAAAGCCATGTCTGTTTATTTTAGCAAAATTAGACAGGCCAGACCAGGAAAAAGGAAAAATTAAAAATGACCCACGATCCAGAAAGAGCCATTGTTAGTTAGCGCCCTGGTGTGTTGGGGGCAGGGGGCTGGGGGCGGGGTGTCGGTGGGGTTACAAACCGAATGCGCAGGGCCCCAGACAGTGAATATAGATGTGAATTGGATGGCATTAAAATTAATAAAAATGTGTGACTCGAGTGACATTAAAGTTAATATAAATGTGTGAGGAGGGTGAATTAATTTATATAAAATTAATATAAATATGGGAATTGTGATATTAAAAAAATGTTAGGAAATGTTTGAATCTGTAGGGTAATGCAGAGTATGCAGCCAGGGTAAAGACATTCAAAAGTCAAAGAGATTTTAAACACTGACTTGGGCTCCAGTGGTCACCAGTCTGCCACCTCTGGCCCTCTTAAGATCATACACTTGTGGGGCGCCTGGGTGGCTCAGTGGGTTAAAGCCTCTGCCTTCGGCTCGGGTCATGATCCCAGGGTCCTGGAATCGAGCCCCACATCGGGCTCTCTGCTTAGCGAGGAGCCTGCTTCCTCCTCTCTCTCTCTGCCTGCCTCTCTGCCTACTTGTGATCTCTATCTGTCAAATAAGTAAATAAAATCTTTAAAAAAAATCATACACTTGCTATGTATCTTTCTAGATCTATCAATTAATCAACCTATCAATCAACCTATCCATTCATCTAAATACTTAAATATGTATATATAAAGATTAACACACATTTTTACATATGCACGCATATATACAGATAAACACACGTAGACACGTGTACATCAAGTGGAAATTTACATGGATGCTCAGTATAATACTCAGATAAAAATGGCAGCTCTTGGGTTGAAGGAAGATTGGGAGCCACTTTGACCCTTTCTTGCCATGTTCTCACCCTAACAGCAGCCCCTAAGGAACTCTGGGCCACAGAGGATCTGGTTTGAAAACGAGTCCTTTGTTCCAGGGGTTCCCCGTGTTAGCACTTCAAGGACCAGTAATTTCCACTTTCCAAAAATGAGCGGGCACTGATCTAGGGCTGCCAACTCTCTTTCCATCAAATGTGGCAGGCATGGTTTGCTGCCCTCTTATTATTTCTAGCCTACCCCTCTACCCCTTTCTTTCTTGGTTTCGTTTGAGGGTTTTGTATATTCTGTTCCAGGCAATTCATCATCATCAATAAACTCAACACGGTAACACCATTTCCTTTTGGCAGATTTCTTATTTCCTGGACTCCCTTACAACTAAGAGCGGTCCCATGACCTAGTTTAGCCAATAAGACAGAAGAGGTCCTCAGGAGACTCCTAGGTTTTTGCTTTTGCTTTCCTGTAAAAGGGAAAAAGGTCATTGGCGATATCTGATCCCCACTCTTCCTACCAAGACCAGGGGCAGCTCTCTTGGGATCATGAAGCAAAGGGCAAGCGAATCACAGAGACTCCTCCCTGCCCTGCGTTGTGAGAAATGACACTTCCCCCATGGCCTCTACCTCCAGACTTCTTTCAGTGTGAAAAAATAAGCCCTCTTTTGTTTATACCACTGTTAGACTTTCTATGAAGTGTAGAAAAAAGAAAAAGTGAACATTCATTACATTCATCAAGCCAAAGAGGTAGAGAGGAGACAATGTTACAGGAAAAAAAAAAGTTACATGGACATCTTGCTGTTGTCTCTGTGTTTCTGATTTTGCCATCTGCCAGCAGCCACTTCTCACAGAGCCGCCTTGGCCCAGGGACAGGCGTCTGGAAGTTGTCGATTCTGACCACAGCAGCAGAGCGAATGACTAACGAACAGCCCATCATCAGACTTCCAGTCATTCGATAGGGCATCTCTTGGTGTTGGACATTCGGATCATTTCCAGTTACTTCCTTATAAACAGTGTTGCAATGAACATCCTCGAAGCTAAGTCTTTACCCTAATTTTTACTGATTTTCTTAGGGAAAATTCCCAGAACTGGAATTTCCAGGTTTTAGGCTTTAGTTCATATTGCCCAACTGTCTTCCAGAAAGAAAAAGCCAAGTTACAACGGTTCCCTCCCCACAGATGTTTCACACAATTTGGATTGATATTGAGTCAAGTGGCTTCTGCCCCCTCTCACCACAAGCCTTCATTTATACACCTGTGCCACCCTCCCAAGATCAAGGCCACATGCATGTTTACAAATGGTCACTGCCCATCTTACAATCCTCCTCTACCCTCCTCTGCACCCCCCTACCCTCAAGTAAAGGAATAATGCTGGGGCTCTGGTCAATGTCTGAGCCTGCTGGTGTCCCAGCCTCAGCACCTACCTCTCTCTAGCACATCTAGCTATTTCTGTTCTATGACCATATCACAAGCTATTGTGCTTCTGTGTTTTTGTACATGATGATTTTATTGCCGCAAAGGCCTTTTCTCTCTTCCTAGCTCAACTTTCAAAATTCATCTTCAACAGCACTGCCTCCAGAAAGCCTCCTCCACCTCCCCACGCTGGGCAAGAGGTGTGTTGGGGCCCCCACCCTCTCCTACAGTGCTTTCTCCTATGACGTCTCGATCACACTCTGTGGCGACTGCCATCCACCTGTCTTATTCCCCAACCCAACTGTTAGTCCTCAAAGGGAGAGAGAACTGTTCCCTGTCCTCCTCCTTTCTCCTCCATGAAACTCTGCCCATGCTTTGAGCCCTTGCTCAAAGACCTCTACAATCCTGCCCTCCTCCCCCCGCCCTGGAAATCTTCCTTGGTGGCCTCAGAACCTCATCAATTCCCTTGGGGTCTGGCTTCTCTGGCATTGCCCCTCAGGAGGCAGTGGCCAGACGGTAAGTCCTAGAACGATGCGTGGACTTTGTCTCAGTCAGCTTGGGCTGCTGTCACAAAACAAATACCCTAGACCAGGGGGCTGTAATAACAAAGACTTATTTCTCACAGTTCTGGATGCTGAAAATCCAAGGTCAAGGTGCTAGGAGAGTCAGTGTCTGGGGAGGACTCACTCGCTTTGTGTCCTCCCATGGTAGAGACAGGACTCTATGCTCCTCTTCTTGCCAGAACACTGGACCCATCACTGCGGCTTCCTCCTCATGACTTCTTCTGAACCTAATTACCACCCACAAAGTCCCGTTCCTAATATCATCACTATAGGGGGTAGGGCTTCACATATGGATTTGGGGGGACACAAACATTCAGTCCTCAGCACCCCTGACAAACTGTACAATTACAGGCACATTGTTCCCCTCTCAGGCTGAGTTTCCCTTTTGCACAAGGAAGGGATCAGAAAGTTTCAACCAGTCAGCAAACTAAGGGAGCATTTATCTTCCCAGCCATCCCCCTTTCTTCTGGCAAACGCCCTGGTTTTCTTCACTTCAGGAGGGTGGGGTGTGGAGCTCTGGACCTACTTAGGCAGGCCAACCTGACGTAGGGCCCCAGTGGCTGGTTGGGGCACGTGGGCATGTGACCTGAGAGCCAATCCTAGTGAGTTTGCTGGCAACTGCAGGGGTGGTTGCTGGAGACTGTCCCTGCTTTGTGTGGCTCTGGAACCCAAAAGCTACCTAGGTGGCTAGAGAGGGGGATCCACACGGATGGGTCAAGAGAGACCAGATTCTGATGCCATTGTTTGACCTCTGTATCTAGCCCTTCCTAGATTTGATTCTTTCTTCCTTCCCCTTGCCTTCTTTTTCTCCTCTCTTTTTTATTTCACTGTCCCTGATTCCCCCCCACCCCGACCCCCAACCTGCACCAGGTCTTGGGCATCTAACCCCCTGTTGCCCTATCCCACTCGGGTCAGGTCTCTCCCAGGTGGTGCCTGGCCCAGCTGCAACCTTATAGCCCAGCAGAGCAGGAATTGGGTCTTCAGGGGGCTGTGAGGAGCAATGTGCAGAGGGCACATGGAAGAGTTGGAGAGACTGGGTAACACATAGCATTCCCTGTCTTCCAGAGAGAGCTTCTTTCTTCGGGTCACCCTCGGCATCGGCAGCCTTGCTACCAGCTTAGGAGCTTGCTCCAGGGCTGGCTCTGAATGTTCTGCATAATACCGGGCAGAGAGAAGTCTTCCCCCTTATCTGACCCATTTACTCATTACCGAGATAGTCCAAGCTCAGCCCTACACAGTGCAGGAAGAATGAAAGGAAATGGTCTGCATTATGGCTTTAACATCTTGCAATACTGATTGGCAGGAAGAACAAAGGACATCTGTGTGATCACCTGGGTGCATATGTCTTCTCACCCAAGCCTGAAATCATTATCTCTTCCTGGGACCATTTCTCCCCTGCCAGGAGCTTCCAATCCCGCCTCCAAATCACCAACAGTGTGCTTTGTCTAAAATGTGAGGTATTCAGGTAATTCACAAATTCAGGGAATGGGTTAATTACACATCACAGTACAACAAATCACAAAACAAAGTGGCTTAAGGTAGAGGTGTGCAAATGCTAGTTCTCAGGTCAAATCTGGTCCATTGCTTGTTTTGGTAAATAAAGTTTTATTGGAACACAGCCACACTCATTCATTCACATATGCTCTATGGCTGCTTTTGCAGAGTTGAATAGTTTACATAGAGACCATATGGACCACACAGACTAAAATACTTACTATCTGGCTTTTTACAGAAAAAGCTTGTCAACCCCTGGATTAACACTACAGTAATTTTTTATTATCTCTTGTGGTTTCTCTGGATCAGGAATCTGGGAGCAGCTTGGCCACGTGGTTCTGGCTCAGGGTCTTTCTGGAGATTTCAATTAAGTATTAGATAGGGCTGCACTCATCCAAAGGCTCGACTGGGGCTGAAGAATTCTCATCCAAAAAGGTTCACTTGTGTGGCTGGCCAGTTGGTGCTGGTTATACACTGGAGGGCTCAGTTCTGCTTTATGTGGGCAACCCAGGATAGCTGAGTGTTCTTGTGCATGGTGGCTGCTGTCCCCAAAGGAGAGAACAAGATTGAAAGAACAAGGTAGAATCTTAGTGCCTTTAGGGGCTAGATTCAGAAGCCATACACTGTGACCTCTGCCATATTCTACTGATCACACAGACCAGACCTGATTCAATGTAGGAAAAGAAGACAAAGAGAATACATACCAGGAAGTAGGATCCCTAGGGCCATCTTGGAAGCTGGCTACCATATGGAAGATGCAAACTCATGCTCTCACAAGCATACTGACCTATACATATATTTTCTTAGGCTTGCACCGTGCTTTATGTCAATATTTTTAAATTTGGAGATTTCACAAAATATCTAAAATATCCAAATTGTCCCCCATACGTGTAACAACAGGATGGTGGTGAGTAACAGTTACCTTCTTTGCATGGGGCATGATTCTTTCTACTTTACCACATTTCTCACCATTCTTTATTGATCCATGACAGAGAAACTGGATTTTAGTGCTCATTAATAACAATCCTTGACTCAGGATGGGTGGGTGGCTCAGTGTCGGTTAAGTATCTGGCTCTTGATTTTGGCTCAGGTCATGATCTCAGAGTTGTGAGATCAAGCCTCACATCGGCTCCGCACTCAGCAGGGAGTCTGCTTGAGATTCTTTCTCCCCTCCTGATCACACTCTCTTTCACTCTCTCTCTCAAAAATAAATAAATAGGGGCACCTGTGTGGCTCAGTCATTAAGCATCTGCCTTTGGCTCAGGTTGTGATCCCAGGGTCCTAGGATCAAGCTCCAGATTGGGCTCCCTGCTTGGTGGGAAGCCTGCTTCTCCCTCTCCCACTCCCCCTGCTTGTGTTCCCTCACTCACTCTCTCTCTCTCTGTCAAATAAATAAATAAAAACATTTATTAAAAAATTAAGTACATACAGGGACTCCTGGGTGGCTCAGTTGGTTAAGCGGCGGCATTCGGCTCAGGTCATGATCCCAGCGTCCTGGGATCGAGTCCCACATCGGGCTCCTTGCTCGGCAGGGAGCCTGCTTCTCCCTCTGCCTCTGCCTGCCACTCTGTCTGCCTGTGCTTGCTCTCTCTCTCTCTGACAAATAAAAAAAATTAAGTACATACATACATAAATTTTTAAAAAATAATAGTCTTTGGCCTGTTTTCTTACTGTAGAGAAATACTTCACTGCAACCTCATCTACATTAAAAGAGGGCAAAGAACAGATATTTTATGAGAGTCTCTCATTTTTTTTAAAGATTTTTTTAAAATTTATTTGAGAGAGAGAGGGAGAGCATGAGAAGGGGGAGGGTCAGAGGGAGAAGCAGACTCCCTGCCAAGCAGGGAGCCCAATGCGGGACTCGATCCTGGGACTCCAGGATCATGACCTGCGCCGAAGGCAGTTGCTTAACCAACTGAGCCACCCAGGCACCCAAGAGACTCTCATTTTAAGAAGAATCAAGAGGACCACATTTCTTATTAGGAAATAAGACTATTTCTGTGTATTTATTTAATATGAACATAACATATATGTACTTTATTTTATTGTATTGTATTTTTTTGGGAGAGAGAGAGTGTGTGCACATGAGTGGGAGGGGGCAAAGAAAGAGGGAGAGAGAGAATCTTAAGTGGCCTCCGTGCCCAGCACAGAACCCTAAAGGGGGTTCAATCTTACAACCCTGAGGTCATGACCTGAGCTGAAATCAAGAATCAGACACTCAACTGACTGAGCCACCCAGGCCCCCCACATATATGTGTTTTAAACAACTACATAATCACCACAACATGTAAATGTTACTGCCTTGCCTGTGGAGACAAATTTCCTTAGTTTGAGATTGAAGATCTTTTGTAATCTGGCATTGCCTACCTTAAAGACAAGGTGGCGTAGAAATCCCAGGGTCTGGGATCAGGCCAGCTGGTTTAATTTTTTTTAAAGATTTTTAAAATTTTTATCTGAGAGAGAGCATGAGAGAGAGAGAGAGAGAGAGAGCAGGGAGAGAAGCAGAGGGAGAGGGACAAGCAGACTCTGAGCTGAGCACAGAGCCCAATGTTGAGCTCAGTCCCAGAACTCTGAGATCATGACCTGAGTCCTAATGGAGAGTCAGACAGCTTAACTGAGCCACCCACGTGCCCCTGGACCTGCTAGTTTTACCTGCTAGCCCCAACATTCACCTGCTATGTCCTTAATTCTCTCATCTCAAAACTGGACACAATAACAATATTCATCACATAGAGTTTTGTGACCACCTTCCCTGCACTGTCTCCAGGCCTGCCAGAGCCCCAGCTACCTGAACACTACAGACTATTTTAGGCCCCTGTGCCTTTGCACCCTCTGTTCCCTCTGTCTTCAGTTCACACATCCTGCTTCTCTGTCACAAGACTTAGTCCACAGCTACCCACTGAGGTTGTCCCTAACACTACTCACCAGATCTGTCTGGTTGTCCTGGACACGATGTGGGATGGTACTTCTTGGCCACCTTGAGATTGGGTTGGATTCACATGACAAGATCTGGTCAGTGAGTTGTATGTACAAATAACACATGTCTTTTCCAGGCTGGAGCATTTAACAGCAGGTTCAAGACTTTCCAGAGCTGTCTTCCCTTTGCCACAGCTGCTAGATCCTGGAGTGAGGATGGTGGTGTGAACAGAGCTGCCCCAGGCATGCCATTTTTAGATGTGCTGAGCAAAAAAACCCATCTTGTGGTTTAAGACTCCAGAGTTGAGATAACAGCATTACCTAGCCTGTTTGACTTCTTTCGTTAAGAAAGCTTCCTTAAACTTTCCTCAAACAGAACTGATCACAGCCCAGCCCATGGGTTGCCGTGGCAACCAGCACACACCTCTATCAATACATTACACCCTACGGTCCCATATTACAACTGGCTCACGGGGGTCATGGTAGCCACCGGTCCTGTTTTCTCCCCAGCGTGGCTTGCCCTAACAACCCACCCTTAAGGTCCTCCCTCCGCTCCTCTCTCAGTGAACACCCAGCTTATTTAGTTCTTGGTACTTTATTCTCAAAGGCAATTACTTTTTCTTTACTGACTTGTTTATTGTCTGCTTCTCCCATTGGACAATAAGCATATAGCCCCGGGCCGGAGCTCGGGAGATGTTCGTAAATGTACGAAGGAAGGGAAACTGTACATCCCATGTTTGGCATGATGCCTGGCACAGTGTGTGAGCCTGAATGAATGAGTGAATGGCCCTTGGTACAACTCAACAGCTCCATCACCCTTGAACACGTCCTCAGGCATCCTCTTTCAGGCTGCTGGCGGGATGGGGACTCCAGAGAGAGCAGAAGGCCGGGCATCAAGGGTCTCTTGCTGCTGTCTTTTTGTTTTCCCCCACACTGCAAAATCTCCTGTGACCGTTTAAAGCCAGGAAGCAAAATCAAAGGGCCCTGGATTCAAAGGACACTAATTACCTTTCAAAGAGTTCCCCTTGGCTTTAGCCACACGATTCCCGTCAGAGGCTGTGGGAGTTTGTGGTTCCTGTGCCCGGCTTTGAAACTGGGAGGGATTAATGGGGCTTGATTAAACCACAAATGTCAGGAAGTGCGGAGGGCAGCTCGGAATGCTGGCCACCTCCGTCCTGAGAGGGAGGACAGCCACTGACCTCTCCTCCCCCACTAGGCTTGAGCTTCTGATAAAGGTGGGGGAGGCATTTCTCTGCCTCCCCCGCCCCCACTCAAGGGTATCACTTCCAGGCTTCTAGGATGCTCCCTGACATGCAAATGACTGACATGCTAATGAGAATTTAGTTTGGCATTTTGTCTACAGAGGAGTAATAAGAAAACTGTCCGCTAATTTTCCGTGTTGATGTCTCAACAGCAACCTCCTCTACTCCACAACAGGCATGTGCTAGAATAATGACTATAACAGGTCATTATTGGTAGTCATTGATAGTCACTGATAATGACCATAACAGATACCAGTTCAACAAGCACCTACCTTAGGACTAGGCACTGAGCTTGTTGCTTTATATAGTTGATCTCATTTCATCTCATAACCTCTATGGGGGAGGTAAGGGTTCTCACTAGCTCCATTTCACAGATATGGAAACTGAGGCTCAAAGAGGTGGAACGATGCGTCCAAGGTCCCACAGCATGGAAATGGCAGCGTGGAAGTGACAGACCAGTCTCCCTCTCTGAACCTAAATGGCTCTACCCTTTCTCATCTTTTGGAACATTCTAAAGGCCACTCCCTCTGATATTCCAGTAGGAATGATTCTATAAAAAACAAGAAGACAGCAAAGTTAAGAGAAGGGGAAAGACATGTTGGAGAAACCCATACCAACTGTGGGGGACCCTCACTTCATTTGTGAGCTGACCTTGAACCATTTAATTCATCCCCAACTACTGAGAAAGAAGCTGGTAACGCTTCCTATCAGGAAGCTAGAACTCCTGAGAACTCAGCGAGAAGACAACGTGGATTTGCTCGTCCCCAACAAGCCTTCATTATAGAGCTTGGAAATACCAAACACCTACTTTCCCAGCCTCCCTTGTTGCCAGAGGGATCCATGTGGCCCGTTCTAGCCAATGAGACAAACATGGAAGCCTCCACTTTCCTGATAAGAGGGACATCTATTGCTTCGATGGCCTTCCCCACTTCTTCCTTCTGCATGAATGCAATGTGACACTTGCTCTGTGGCAGCCATTCTGTGTTCAGAGGGAAATGCCAAGAGAATAACACACATTGCTGAGCCATCAAACCAAAGTGGGCTAGCCCCTACCTACCTCTAGAACTTTTGAAAGTGAGAAGAATAAAACTTTCATTTAAGCCCCTTTAGCTGAATTTTCTATTGCTTGAAATCAAAAGCATGTTAATAGGTACAATCTTTCATCCTATGTTTCTTATTAAGAATGAGGGTAGTTCCTAGAAATCCCATCCCTATAGATCCCCTCACATCTCTGTCCAGAATTTTTTCCAGTGTCTTTTCCTAAGCTAATTGTCTTTCAGAAAGGAAAAAACCCAACGTGGTTGGCTTAGACCAGTGGTTCTCAAACTTTGAAGTGAATCAGCAGTCTTACTGGGATGGCTTGATGAAACCCAGATAGCTGGGTCTTACCCCCAAAGTTTTTGATTCAGTAGGTCTGAGGGGGTGGCTGAGAATTTCCATCCCAAGGAAATGCTCTGCTTCATCACCTATTCGTATAAAGTCAGAGAGAATTCATTGTGGAGAGAAGTAGTCAAGGAAGGCTTCTTGGAGGAGGGGTCATGAGCTAAACCTTAAAGAAAGCTTAAGAATGGAGGAGACACATAGGGATGGTAGCAGGAAGGAAGACCCTGCGTGAGAAAGGAATAGTCAGGAAGGAGGTACATAGAGCAAGAGGAGGTGTGGTCAGGAGTAAAATGAAGAATTGAATTGGTTTGGGTAGGTATCAAAGCTGATAATGGCCCTTCAGCTTTAGCTTCAGAAGCGAGGAGGTGATTTTGGAGGCAAGAGAAGATCAGGTGGGTTAAGAGCTCAGTCTTGTTGCCAGACTTGAATTCAAACCTTGGCTTCCCTATTATTTTTACTGTGTTTTCTCTGAACAAGTCAGTTTATCTCTTCAAACCTTTGTTTTGTCAGCCATAAAATGGGAATAATGGTGCCTCTCTCACAGAGGTTAAGAGATGTACGTGATATAACGCATACAAAGCACCTCGTGTTAAATACATAACAGCAAAGAGAGAAAATTGTTTTGAGAAAAATCTTATCCCAAACTCTCATGATACGTTAATAGTCAGACTAAGAGTTCTATCACCAAAGGATTTGGGGAAACACTGGGTTAGGAGGGTTTTCTTTCCTGTAGGATTTTCCAATCTTTCATATGCCAATATGAAGGATGGCTCTCTTCTGGGAAGACAGTGGCCTGCAGCATATCCCCAAACTTGTTTTTAAAAATGCTTTTCAATATATACCTCTTTGTGAATAATTTGAGGAACGCTCCTGTTTAGCAGAACAGTGAGAAACCAATGTAAAGCATCAGTGTCCTAATTATAAAAATTGGCCATTTATACTCTGACAAAGGATAAAAATTGCAGTATTTTATCAACCCACTAGGTTATATTCCTGTGTTAGTCAGCATCTCTAAATTACGCTGAGATAACAACCAACCACAAATCTCTCTGACTTATGACAACAAAAGTCTCTTTCTCCCCCATCCTACATCCAGGATTGGCTGCAGCTCTGGCCACATGTCTTCCTTCTGGGACCCAGTGACCCTATTTGGGTTATACCGCTTTGGTGGAAGGGGGAAATACTCACATTGGAAATACGAGATGGCTTTCAAAGCTTCCACTCAGAAGTGGCATGACGGCATTCAAGACCACATGGTATTGGCCAAGGGAAGTCACGTGGCTAGGCCTGATGTCAATGGCACAGGAAGTATAATCAGCTTGCAGGGAGAGAGAACTTTGGGAACAACCACAAAAGAAACACTGTTCACTCTGTCATTTTGGAAGTAGCCTCCGTATCTTAAAATACTGCCCGATTTGGATTGTTTGCTAATTCAGAAAGACATTCAACAAATCTGTATTTTATGTTTTATGGTTTCATTACTACAACCTTAGAGTGAGCGGGTCTTTTTTTTTTTTAAGATTTTATTTATTTATTTGTCAGAGAGAGCGAGCACAGGCAGACAGAGTGGCAGGCAGAAGCAGAGGGAGAAGCAGGTTCCCTGCTGAGCAAGAAGCCCGATGTGGGACTCGATCCCAGGATGCTGGGATCATGACCTGAGCCCAAGGCAGCTGCTTAACCAATTGAGCCACCCAGGCGTCCCGAGTGAGTGGGTCTTGATGTCTTATAGGACAAGTTCTTCCTTTTTAGGCTTAATATTTCTGGTCTTTTATTCCCCACATGGATTTTGCCATTAAATTGTCAAGTTTAGTGAAAAACCCTGTTGGGATTATAACTGAAATTGCATTACATTTATTAATTAAATTGGGGAAAGAATTGCCATATTCATCCCACTGAGCCTTCCCATCTGTGAATCTGGTACATTTCAGCATGTATATAGGCCATCATGTATGTCCTTCACTGTAGATTTTTAAGTTTCTCCATTGAGTTTTTGTACATATCCTGTTAGATTTATTCCTGACAATCTTAGAGATTTTGTGGCTAGAGTGAATGAGGTCTTTTAAAAAATATATATTTTAAAATTTGTCATTGGGACACCTGGGTGGCTCAGTTAAGCATCTGCCTTCAGCTCAGGTCATGATCCCAAGGTCCTGGGATCGAGCCCTGCATGGGTGGGGGTGGGGGGGTTTTCCCTACTCATCAGGGAACCTGCTTCTCCCTCTGTCTGCCACTTCCCCTGCTTGTGTGCTCTCTCTCTGACAAATAAATAAATAAAATCTTTAAAAAAATAAAAAATTAAATAAAATTTGTCACTGATGGTATATTGAGACACTATGGATTTGTGAATCTTGATCATCTATCCAGCAACTTCACTGAACTATCTTAGGATTCTCTTATGCCCAGAGTTTGAAATTTCTATGAGGAAAATTACATCATTTGCAGATGGCAGGAATTTGTATTCCTTTTCTTCATAACTTTCCCTTGTCCTCTTGTCTCTTTTTTCTTTTCTTTTTTTGTTTTTTGTTCTCTCACAGTTTATGAAGTATATTTAACTCTCCAGAAACTGTAAATTTGGTATTTTGATTATTCCCATTTTACAGGTGAAGAAACAGAGAAAGATAACCCAAGTCTGTCTTACCCCTAAATTTGTGTGTCAGAGCTGCTTCGGGTGCAAGAGACAGAAAAGAAAATCAGAGTGGTTCTCACAATTGGGAGTCGAGGCATTATTGGGTCTGGGGGCTTTCACTGGTGCCCCAGGAGCAGTCTCTCTCCCTCTGCCTCTCAGCCCAGCTGTCCTCTCTGCTGGCTTCATTCTCCTATTCTCAAGTGGGAATTCCCCAGGTGCCAGTAAAGCCGGTTGCCAGAGGCTCTGGGCTTACATGAGACCCACCACTGGCAACCTTTGAGAAAACACTGAGATTGCCTTTCCATGTTAATCCCTGAGAAGTACTCTGGCCAGCCTGGCCTTGTTCTCACCCCCTAGAGGACTGTGTAACTGACAGCCCACTAGAATCTCTTGGAATCAGAGGCAAGAGGGAGAGAACCCACAGGGAAAAGATGGGATAATTTGGAGTGAGGCCAGGGGGCCAGAATGGTAACTATCCATTGTAACGGGCAGTCCCTCCCTTCCCCACTGACTGGGGTGGCCTGCATTCCAGTTTGGCTTTGCTACTGGTACTTTTGGCATATTGTAATTTCAGAGATTCTTACTTTGCTTACTTGGCAAAAAGAGAGACTAACCATGTGGGTGGGAATCAAATGAGGAAATTCATGGAAAAGAAGATCTGCAAAATAAAACACTCTGTAAGGAATTACAGACAGGACAGTGTGTCATCACTGGCCTTAATTACTATAGTCACTCCTCAACTCAAGAACCTTGAATGGCTCCCTACTGCCCAACTCATCAAGTTGAGGTTTCTTGGTGGGGCTCCCAAGGCTTTCCAAAGTCTAGTCCTACCTGGCCCACCCCTTTGTCTCTAACCCACCTCTTCCACCCTAAGCAGGCTGGTCTTCTCTTGCCCCACACTCCTTTGCTTCCAAGTCAATCCCATGGCTCCACCTGGGCAAGTTGTGTAGTCTCTATGAAACTCAGTTTGCTCATCTCTTAAATGGGAGCAGTGGCTTTACAAGGTCATTGTGAGTATTACATGAAAGAATGGATGTAAAGAAGTGGTGACTGGGTGGCTCAGTTGGTTAAGCACCCAACTCTTGATTTCATCTCAGGTCATCAGGGTTGTGAGATGGAGCCCAGCATCGGGCTCCATGCTTAGCAGGAAATCTGAGATTTCCTCTCTCTCTGTGCCCCTTCTCTAAAATAAATAAATAAATAAATAAATAAAAACAATGGCTGTGAAGAGGCCAAGTGTATGGTGCTTGGCAACAAGTCCATGTTTGCTTCTCCACTGCACACCCATTTCTGTGTAGTTCCCCAGGGATGACCTTTCAGAGGGTGACCAGAAGGGAAGATATTTCTTCCCTGGAGTATTTGGGCCCACCAGAGGCCCTTGTGTCATATTGCCTAGAAAAATAGTAGGATCAGCCTTCTAGGTCCAAGGACTTAAAGAAAGACCTTCTAGAAAGGAAGATGAAGGGCAAATGGTTGAGGCCTGGGGTCAGTGAGGAAGCAGATGTCTCAACCATGCTGAGGATGTGTTCTGGGTCAGCCTGTGGCTTGGGATGGGCCTGACCCTGTAGAAAAGGGAGAGGATGGCCATGAGTAGGCTCTGTGATGGTACATGAATTGGGACCTGGACCAGGGGTCCCATGAGACTGTGTGTTCCAAGGAAAGCCCACCCAGGCAAATGCCCCTCTATTCTTGGCTCTACAGCAGTATCTGTGCTCTGAGCACGTCACTTCTAGTCTTTACCTTACTATGTGAGCTGGATCTTTATCCATATCTTCATTTGAAGACGCTGCTATCAATGTGCTGGTCAAACCCAGCCTGCAGACCCATCTGGCATGGCCACACAGTGCGTGGTGCTTTTACAAATGGCTGAAAACTCTTTGACTCTCCTCCCTCCTAAAGGTGAGGTCTGTGTATCCTGCTCCTTGAATCTGGGTGGGTCTGTGGCTGCTTTGCCTCGTAGAGTATGGTAGAAGTGACATTATTGGACTAGAGGCTGGATCTCTTCTGCCTGGTTCTGCAGTAGTGCTCCCTGTCTGGATTTGCAGTGCTCCCTCTCTGGATACTCAGAACCAGGCCACATGGAGAAGACATGTGTAGGCGCTCCAGTGGACAATCCCAGCTGAGCCCAGCCTCTGAATCATCCCAGCCCAAGCACCAGATATGTGAGTGGAGAAGCCTCCAGATGAGTCTAGCCCCAGCCGTGTGAGTCTTCCCAGCTGAAGCCCTGGACACTGTGGAACAGAGTAAGTTATCCCTACTGTGCTCTGTCCAGACGTCTGACACAGAGAATCTATGGACATAATAAAATGATTGCTTTAGGTCACGAAATTTGGAGTGGCTTGTTACGTGGAAACATTGACTAGAAAATAGTGCTTTAAAATTTTTTGACTCTGTTGCTAACATTTAAAATTAGGAGATTTCCAATATAAATCTGGATTTCTGGCTTTTAATGAGAAATCAGAAAATCTGGCTACACTAGCATGCCTGTTGGGCAAAAACTGGTCAGAGTTGCCCTTTTGAGAAGGGATATGGATGTCCTGTCTGTCTAGGCTCCCATCTGGCTGTCTTTGCTTATTTAGGTTACCTGTCTGATCCCTGTGAGCATATGGGTGTGCTAATCCTGCACCAGAACCATCCAACTGCTTTGTAGGCCACCCAATGTCTCAGCCCCCTTTCCCCTCCTGTGATGGCCTGGTTATCCTTAACCTCTGTGGGTACCTCCTTTTTACCCCTGGAGCTACATAAACCCACCAAACTAGGAAGGGTTCTACCCTTTTCTCTGCTCAGAAAACCACTTATGTGAAATAAAAACCAGCAGGAGCTGGGGGTGGTGATGGCTGTGTCTGGAGCTTGCTTGTCCTGTAAACAATTTCCTGGTGATAATCTATCCAATTATCCCTCCAAGCTGGAGCTGCTGTGTGAAATCAGGCTGCGTGCCCTCAGCTTATCCTGTGCATCTTGCAGTCATTAAGATCTGGCTTTATATTTCAGGGTGAGCTGTCCAGAGCCAGCAATGCCAGGATTTCCAGGATCCTTGATGTAGACACAGAGAATCAGAGTATTATAGAAATTTATAAACAAATACAGGGCAGATTATAGAATCTTACAGAGAGCAAGACTCTTAAAAAGCCAGACTATCTTAGCACTAAACATAGTTGAGCCAGGTACAAATTCCAGTAAATATAACTTAAGTTTTCCTCACACAAACTTAAATTTATCAGCTTCCATTCCTACAACTAGCAGATACTTAATTGATTAGTTAATTCATTCATAAATGTCCTTCAAGAGTCTCTATGTACCAAGTATTTTCTCTTCTTTCTTTTTTTTTTTAGGTGGTAGGAATATAACCATGACATGTCAGATAAAAGTCTCTGCTACTATGGAGGTTAATTTGTATTCTAGTGGAAGATACAGATGAAAAACAAATTAACAAATAAATATATGATAGCATGTCCAAAGTGGTGGTAAGTGCTCTGAAGAAAATGTAAACAGGGGTAAGGGATAGGTAGTAATGGAAAAGGAGTGTTATTTTATACCAGTTGGTCAGAGAACATGTTCTGACAAGGCAGACTTTATGCAGAGACCTGAAAGACATGAGGAAGTGAGGGAAGAAGGGTCCTTCTGGGTGAGGGAATGAGAAGTGCAAAGGCCCTGGTGCCAAGCTGGGGTGTGCTTGGCCTGTCACGGGACAAATAGCAGGAAGACTTAGATGGCTGGGAAAACATGAGAGAGGAGGAAGAGGAAGAGACAGAGGTTGAAATCTCAGTCAGTTTAATGTTCTTCCCTGTTGGGTTTGTCTAAATCCTGGAGGGGCTTCTGTAATCCCAGCATGGGAGAGAGCATCTAGTACTAAAGCCATGCTCTCTGCCCCTGCTACGCCCTCTTTATTCTCATTTTTAGCCAGGACTGTTGGCTTTTGATGCTTCACTTATGCCACCTTCAGGTATCTGATTCAGCTTGATTCTCTGACCTGTGGGAATCGATGAGAAGTAACCCATCTCTCTAAACACCTGCTGAAGAATTTTCCCATACTGTGATAAGAAGTAGAGATCTGGCCAAGACTCAGCCAACTCCTGCCTTTTTTTGACCCTGACATGTCCTTGAAGGGATGAAGGGTGCAGGAGGAGAGTGGAAGCAGGGTTCAATCCAGTTTAGGTAAGGTCTAAAACGTATGCCATTTTGGGTGACCCTTCTTAAGAAAAAGAAGGGAAGGGGTGCCTGGGTGGCTCAGTGGATTAAAGCCTCTGCCTTTGGCTCAGGTCATGGTCCCTGGGTCCTGGGATCGAGCCCCGCATCGGGCTATCTGCTCAGCAGGGAGCCTGCTTCCCTTCCTCTCTCTCTGCCTGCCTCTCTGCCTACTGTGATCTCTGTCTGTCAAATAAATAAATAAAATCTTCAAAAAAAAAAAAAGAAAAAGAAGAGAAAATTATGAATATACATTTAGGTAGAATTGTGTATATTTCTTTAGAATGAGAGAAAAAATGAAAATAAGTCACAAATTTTAAAAGCTGATAAATGCCACAAGCAATACAAAAATCCAGAAAAATAACACACTATTTTTCTTAACTGATATCCCTTATAATACTTCTTCCCCACAGTCTGGCTACGATTTTACAACAGAAGCCATGGAGGTGAGAAGGAAATGGAACAATATAGTTAAGGTGTTGATAGAAAAGAACTGTCAATGCAGATTTCTATACCCAGTGAAAATATCCTTTAGGAATGGAAGTGAAATAAAGACATTCTTAGGTGAAAACAACGACAACAACAGAGAATTCATAGCCATAAAACTGCTCTAAGAGAATTGTTAAAGGAAGTTCTTCAAACAGAAGGCAATTTAAAAGATCAGGAACAAAGAGCAACATAAATGGTAATAATGGGTCATAAATGGTAAATATCTGGGTAAAAATAATGAAGTATTTCTTTTTCTCTTAAGTTCTTTAAAATATACGGACATGTAACAGTGAAAATTTGCCAATCATTGTCTGTTAGAAATTTTAGTGTATGTAGATGAGATGTACAACACAACTGTAACATGAAGGAGGGTAAACACATAAAAATGGAAAACTGTCTATATTCCACTTGACGTGATAAAATATTGGCTCTAAATAGACGGTGACAAGTCAAGTAGGTATGTTGCAATCAATAGAAGAACCACTAAAAATCACCAAAGAGACATAATAGAAACATATTGGATAAGTTAAAATGGCATACTGAAAACATTCAAATAACCCAAAAAATAGAAAAGGAAGAAATGGAATGAAAAATAAGGAAACAAATAGAAAACAAACAATAAAATAGATGTGAGTCCAAACCTATCAATAAGTACACTAAATGTAAATGGTCCTAAACATACCAATCAAAAATCAGAGATGGCCAGAATAGATAAAAACCCAAACATGACCCAACTATATGACATCTGTAAGTAACTCACTTTATTTTTTTTCAAAGATCTCATTTATTTGTTTGACACAGAGAGAGAGATCACAAGTAGGCAGAGCAGAAGGCAGGCAGAGAGAGGGGGAAGCAGGCTCCCTGCTGAGCAGAGAGCCTGATGCGGGGCTCGATCCCAGGACCCTGAGATCATGACCTGAGCTGAAGGCAGAGGCTTAACCTACTGAGCCACCCAGGAGCCCCAGTAACTCACTTTAAATATGGTGAGAGGGTCAGGTTAAATTTGAAAGGATGAAAAATGATATACCTGCCAACAATAATCACAAGAAAGCTGGAGTGACTATATTATATCAAGGTGAACTTCAGAATAAAGCAAATCACTAGGGAGAAAGAAAAACATTAAATAATAATAAATGGGCCTATTCACTAAGAAGACAAAACAATCCTAAAGTGTGTATGCACTGAGAAGAAGGAACTTTATAATACAGGAAGTGAGGGGCACATGGGTGGTGCAGTCTGTTAAGCATCCAACTCATGGTTTTGGTTCAGGTTGTGATCTCAGGGTTGTGAGATCTGGAGTCTGGAGCCTGATGTCTGGCTTCACTCTCAGCACACTCTGCTTGAGATTCTCTCTCCCTCTCCCTGCCCCTCCCACTTGTGCTCTCAAATAAATAAATAAATCTCTAAAATATATACATATATAAGAAATGAAAATTGACAGAACTGAAAGGTGAAATAGAGAAATTCACAATTATTGTTGAATACTCCTCTCTCATGAATCAATAGAATTAGCAGACAAAGTTAGCAAGAAGACAGAACTAAACAGCACCATCAAACAACTGCATCTAATTGACATTTACAGAATACTCTACCCAACAACAGCATAATACACATTCTTTTTAAGTGCACCAGAACATTCACTAAAACACTCTATCCTATATGGGGAAATAAGACAAAGAGTATGATAATGCAGGTGAAAATCCTTCAGTTAATATCCCAAGATGTATTAGCATACATAGTCTTTGGATCCTGGAACCAAATCCAGAGAATAATAATAGAAGAATAGAAAAATAAACACAGATTCTTTAAAAATGTAGTTTCTTTGGCTAGTTGCCAAATCCTAGAAGTATACAACAAAAAACACTAGCATCTTGACTATTTTAAAAGCATAGACTCTTAGAATAACTGTTTAATAAATTTATAGACTCTTGAATATGTTGAATGTTAGATACTTAAAGGGTATTTAATCCAGTGTTTTCAAAATTGATGTCCCAGAAGACAGTACTATTTCAAAAAGCCTAAAAGAAATTGTACCCTAATAAATGCAGTTTACTACAGACATAAAAATCTTTCACAATTTAGACCTTGCAGAAGAAAAATAAAGAGGGATGAAAGAGCTGAAAAGCTAATATAGTCCAATGTCATTGTCTTTCAAATGGAGAAATTTGTAAAATAATGCAAGCAATTGCTTTACTGTGGGAGAGTGCATTACTGGTCCCAGTTCTTTACCTCTCTCTGCATCTGTGTCCTTTGCAGTTCCTCCCACAAAAGAGGTAATGCTGCACTCAGCCAGGTGACTTGTTTTAGTTAATAAAGTGAGGCAGAAATGACAGTATACCTAGGCTTTATGAAACCTCTCATGCTTCCATCTGCTGCCTTATGCTTTTGCTGTCATGATGTGAATGCCTCTGGGCTCCTGCAGGGGGAAAGTGAGAAACAGGGGGACACGCTGCCCCAGCTAATGTGCCCAGGCCAGGCCCAGCCTTGAGCGAAGTCCCAACCAGCCCACAGCCACATGGTCAAGCCCAGCCAAAATGAGCAGAGTCCCAGCTGACCCACAGACACAGGAGCTACAATAATGAATGTTTCAAGCCACTGAGCTTTGGGTTGGCTGTTATGCACCAGCTGCTGACCAGTACAGGGAAGAGACTTAATGACAACCAAGAATTCTTCTTTTAAGTCTTTTCCCATGATGTCAGTGTTTCCTCAAGTGTGGATGGAGCACCATGAGTAGACCCAAGGTGCTCTAGGCAGGACTCAGACAGGACTCTGAAAAGCACTGAATCACACAGGGAGAGTGTTATTCCCCTTCTAATTCTTCATCAATCCCAATAACTTTGAGGAGAAATTCTCAGTTAGGCACCAATACTCTTCAACACCTCTCCAACACTTGCTAATCTTCTTTTAACAAAGAACAAACTCGGGTCTGAGTTTTTCGGATAGGCAAGAGTTTAATAATGTTATTTAGTTTTTAGAGCATTTATTTTTACAGGTCTTTGTTAGTCATAGCAGGAAATAGTTACTGTCTTTCTGACTTAGAGTTATGATCTGATTTTTTATTATTTTGTTTTATTTTTAATTCTATTTCCTTAAGTAAATACATTTTAAGATATTTATTTGTGTAAAGAAAAAAAAAAAGAAATCTGAAGAAAAATATGGACTCAATAGAAGTACAGATGTTGGTGGATCTGGCCCAAACCATACCATGGTGATACAATACCTTGGCATTGGATCCCACTGTGGTCAAGGGTATATCTAGGCAGTTCAGCTGGGTGCAAAACTTGGTAGAGAGGGAAATGTTTGAAACAAACTTTGCCAAGGTCATGGGTCCGTCTAGGAATGTGCCTGCCACAGCTCCCTTCTAGAACTCATACTTTGAAGCTGATTCATATTATGTGATACCTCTGGACTCTGAATTGGATCCAGGAGGGTCCAGCTTTCCCCATCTCTCTGTGGGACCTTGACTGGATCCCATGCCTTTCTGGGTTTGACTCAAGGGGTCAGTGTCTGTATGTAAGGAAAGTAAGGAAAGTGAGATTAATTTGCCTTGTGGGCTGGTGTGGGCTTGGACTTCTTTGGGAAAGGGGACTGCTCATGTCTGCCTGCTCTTCCTCCCTCACCAGTCTCATTTGGAGATCTCTCTCCATGTGGTTTAGCAACAGGCTGATGAGGGATCCGAAAACTGCCTTGAAGAAATTCAGTGTGTTACCCCCATGGGAATGTGTTTCTTTTGCAGATACTTAGAGAGGTATGGGCTTGGGTTTGAGTTTTTTCCTGGGGCCTCAAAGGATGGATTCTCTCCAAACAAAAAACTGGAGAAACCCAGTGTTGTGGCTTGAATTATTTCTCCACCTCCATCCCTTACTATCCCCCACCCACCCTGCAAAATCCTATGTTGAAGTACTAACCCTAAGTATTTCAGAAGGTGACCTTATCTACAAATAAGATTGTGCAGGTATCATCAGGTTAGGATGAGTTGGTACAGGAGAAGGGTGGGCCCTAATGCAATGTGACCATGTCCTTATAAAAGGGATAATTTGGACCTGGACATGCACATGGGCAGAATACTGTGTGAAGACTGGAATTTGCTACCACAAGCCAGGTAACTACCATAATGCAAAAGAGAAGATGGGAACAGATCTTTCCCTGACAACTTCAGAGGGAGCATGACCCTCCTGATGCTTTGCTTTTCAGAACTTTGAGGCCACAAATATCTATTGTTCTAAGCTGGCCACCCAGTTTGTGGTACTTTGTTGTTAGGGAGTTGATATACCCAGAGTCCCCAAAGTTCAGGGGTTGCAAACTCAAAAGCTTTAGGGCCAAGCAGATAATATAAAGTGAAGCTGACTAGAATGGGTCTGTGGCCTGCTAGAGACCACATACACCCTCTGAATGGGGTCCCCACTCTGTGGTCCAGCCCAGCGTTGCCATGTTGAAATGTAGGCCCAGTGTATCCAGAACTTCCAGGGTTTTATTTTTAAATTTTTATTTTATTTTGGGGTGCCTGGGTGGCTCAGTGGGTTAAACCTCTGCCTTTGGCTCGGGTCATGGTCTTGGTGTCCTGGGATCGAGCCCTGCATCGGGCTCTCTGCTCGGCGGGGAGCCTGCTTCCCTCTCTCTGCCTGCCGCTCTGCCTACTTATGATCTCTCTCTCTCTCTGTGTCAAATAAATAAATAAAATCTTAAAAAATAATAATAATTATTTTATTTTATTTTATTTTTGAGAAAGAGTGAGAGAAAGAGAGCACAAGCAGGCAGAGGGAGAGGAAGAAGCAGGCTCCCCAATGAACAGGGAACCTGATGTGGGGCTTATCCCAGGACCCTGGGATCCTGACCGGAGCAGAAGACAGTTGTTTAACCGACTGAACCACCCAGGTGCCCCTCAAACTTCCAGGTTTTCCAGAGAAGCCAGAAATCTGGCCTTGTATTTAAAATCCTAACTATTGTTAAATGTTGACAGCTACCTGAAAATATTTAAAATTCTGTGTTCAAAAACATTAAGCCCACCACAAAGAGTAGCAATCTACTAGTACTGACCTCTGTTTCTGATGTCTACCTTACATTATGATGTCTACCTTAGCCTCACATTAAAAACTCAGGTTGAATTTGATCTAAATTAAAAATTAAATAAAAAATGTCCCAGAAAATTCTGGAAAGATGGAAACAATGATAGATGCCTAGTGTTTGGATCTTCCTAACCAAAAACAGAACAGATAGGTGGATACCAAACCAAAATCCATAGATAACATTTGTAACAAAACTAAGTAACAAAGTTTCCTTGAACTCCAAGTATAAGCATACTGTGAGGAAACCATCAACAGCCACAAAACCTGTGGACTATCAAGTCCGTGCTGGAGTAAGCTGAGGAAAGCAACCTGTGTCTGGCAGACTTGAAAGTAGGAGAAACCCCAAAGCCAACAGGTATTGAAAACTGAGCAAGACTGAGTGATACAGATGAAGGAGAATGACCTTGACTCTAGTGGGGGAGGGGATGAGAACCTGAGTATGTCATAAAGCAAACCCTGTATTTTGGGACATTGCAAAAAAATAGCAAAAGAGGAAGCTCTGAGAACTTAGAAAAGCTCCCCCAAACAGTGCATGCATTCTAAATGCCCCCCTTTAAACCAATTTAACATAAAATTGAGCCTCAGAGAAGTATTAAGGTCAAACACCATACTAAGTTATTGGAAAAACAAAAGAATATGGATAATAATATCCCTATAGACACTGAAAGCCTTCATAAAGTAGACTAGAACTGCAATGTACTCTTTCTAATTGAGCTAAAAGACTTGAAGAAAAACTGGGAAATTATATTTAGAAATAAAAAGAACACCATTAAAATAAACTAGGGCAGAGTGAATCAACACAATAAATAATACTTTAAGAGAAAGGGAAAGTGTAAATGGAGAAAGTTCTTAAACAATCAAATAGAATTGAAGACAAACATTAAAAAAAAAAAGCGGGGGTGGGGGGCGCCTGGGTGTCTCAGTGGGTTAAGCCTCTGCCTTCGGCTCAAGTCATGATCTCGGCGTCCCGGGATTGAGCCCCACATCGGGCTCTCTGCTCGCCAGGGAGCCTGCTTCCGCCCTTTCTCTCTGCCTGCCTCTCTGCCTGCTTGTGATCTCTGTCTCTCTGTCAAATAAACAAATAAAATATTTTTTTAAATAAATAAATAAAACCACCTCAAAAGGAAGTGACAGATATTGGTTGGTAGGCCAAGAAGATACATGCCATGGATAACAGGAATACCTAAAAGAGAAAAATCAAAGGAAAAGAACCAAACAGAATAAACACTAAAAAACCACAACTCAAGAAATCCTTCTTGAAGCAAAAAACAAATTTGAAATTACGTATTGAAAGCAAACACCATATGCCTGACAATATTGTCCTTGACCGACCAAGACAAATCCCAGTAAAATTACTTTAAATAAAGGGTATCTAGACAAAAAGAGCCTTTACGTAAAGAAAGAACATTGGATTGTCACCATATTTTTTTTTAAAGCTCTACTTTACAGTAGAAGGAAACAGTACAATGAATTTAGGATACTGGAGGCAAGAAAATGATGACCAAAGTTTTTGTATCTATCAAAACCAACTTTCAAATACAAACATGCAAGAACTCTGACAACATTGTTTCCATGAGCCTTTCCTGAAGAATCTATTAGAAAATGAGCTTGGGACAACAAAAATGAAGAGAGAGATGTTAAAAAAAAAAAAAAAAGACTAGTGGTGTGCATTAATGATATTTGCAGAAATAAAACTGGATGTTTTTTGAAAGAAAGGAATATAGTATTAGCTTTAGTATCTGGCTTTTGCATCTGATAATGTCAACTTCAAAATGGGGAAGGGAATGTGAGTGCTTATGCAAAAAATTGTAAATCTACTCTTAGTGATTCTAGTCCATGATGACAGTGTTAGCATTATTTACCTAAGACTGCTGTGTGTAGCATGGGATCAAGCAAATGACTAATTGTGGGCTACTGCTATTATTCCTCTAGGCACTGAGAACTGGAATTTTGTGGGTGAGAGCAAAGATACACATATGTTGGAAAAAAGTTAACCTCAGTTCCGAGTTTAAATCAAAAGTACTCGTGCATTATTTTGCATACTATGTTCTAGCTCTGCCCACTAACAAGACCTAGAAATAAAGACCATCCCACAATGAGCATCCTTAGCATCCAGATCAAGGTCTTGAAATACCATTTCCTATTAAAAGAATCCAGGACTCTTTGGAGAAAGAGTTTGGGATCTA
The DNA here is from genome assembly GCA_004024625.1 of Mellivora capensis. Classification (NCBI taxonomy): domain Eukaryota; kingdom Metazoa; phylum Chordata; class Mammalia; order Carnivora; family Mustelidae; genus Mellivora; species Mellivora capensis. The sequence continues at coordinate 35,985 of PISX010003478.1, read as the reverse complement.
GGGTAAGAGAAGCCTGGAATATTTTGTCATACTACATAGAAATGTTACTAGATATAAAGACTAGTGCAGAGATGTCCAAAGGACTCCAGAGCCAACTTAAAGTGTTTCTTAGTGGCCAAAGATGAGACAATTCGAGCGTCGGGATAAAAATGCAATGGATTAAAGGCCATAATCTTTAAGTATACATCTTAAGTGCAAGAGCCCTGTGGCAGGAACATTTTTTAGTGTACTTCAAATAATCCTCATAAATTTCTTAGAACTACCCAGCAGCTTTCATTGAATATTGTATCTTGAGCCCCAGTGACTCATTTGGTTCCAATTTTGATGATTTGTAGCACCTGATGTTAGAGTAGGGCTGTCCCTGGAATTGTTAACACCTTGTAAATCTGTCCCTTTTAAGTGGCACCATGTGCATACGCATTGGCACAGTTAGAATTTCAGTTTTGGTTTTAATTAGAGGAAGCCCCCGGGGGATTAGCTACGTGTTAGGAAAGGCAGTTCGTTAAGCATCCTCCTGCAGAATGCTCATAACTGAGCATATGCTCCAGTTGCTGGGATAGGCTGGTCCACTGGGGTCGCCTGGGAAACTGAGGGCTGTGGATGCAGCAAGGGCAGCTGGTGACCCCCATCAAGCTGAGATGACTGCCAGCCTTCTCTTCTAGCAAGGAGTCCATAGGTTGGCAGCATCTCCATGGAAGAAGGCATTGGAAATGCTTGCCCCCTCAAATGGGGAAACTGAGACAAGACTATCTTAGAATTCCTTTGGGTAAATGCCATTCAAATCATTTGTGAAACATTTACTGAACATCCACTTGGGGCCTGGGTCTGTGCACACGCCAGTGCTAAAGGAGTAACCAACCGTGATTGCCAAGGAACTTACAGACATTTTTGCATTTTGCTTCCGCTGCTTGGATACCCTGTCTTTCTCATAGAAGCAGTTCTGTTTTTTTGTTTTTGTTTATTTATTTGAGAGAGAGGCAGTGAGAGAGCATGAGCGAGGAGAAGGTCAGAGGGAGAAGCAGACTCTCCGTGGAGCTGGGAGCCTGATGCGGGACTCGATCCCGGGTCTCCGGGATCATGACCTGAGCCGAAGGCAGTCGTCCAACCAACTGAGCCACCCAGGCGTCCCTCATAGAAGCAGTTCTGAGCTTCCACGCTGGAGACTTGAGATGTAATCTGTGAGCCGAACCATCTCTTTGGGCAGAACCAAGACCAGTGTGGTGGGTAGTTCATGGGCTCTGAGTATCCCCAGACCTCCTTCTTCCTTCTCCCATTTCTCTCTCACCTCCCTTCTCAAATATGTCTTGGACACCCACCATGTCTCACTCCCTCTTCTGGGCACTGCGGCCCCAGCCGTGAACAAGGCAGACACAGTTTCAGCCCTCAAAAAGCTCACAGTCTAGTGGGAAATTCACTGAACCAGTAAATACACAAATCTAATAATCACAGACTCATGGGTGCTGAGAAGGGTATGGAGTGTGATAAAGAACACTGGGGGGGGGCAGGGTTATTGTTTGGGGGGAGGTGACACTTAGAGAATGAGAATCGCTGGTCACACCAAGACCCAGGGACACAGATGTCCACGTGAACAGAAGAGCAAATGCAAGCAAGAACTGGGTGTGTTTAAGGGAGAGAAGGCAGGCCGGTATGGTTGGAGCCCCTAAGCCAGGGAGACAGTGGAATAGATCAGGTTGAGAAGGAAGCAGGAGTTGAGATTTCATGCCAGGATGAGGAGACGTTTTGCTGGACCTTAAACAGAGGTATACTATGGTCTGGTTTATGATTTGCCGAGATAATTCTGGCCCATCTGTGAAGAGTGCATTGGCAGGGGAGCTCAGAGTGGAAGCAGGGGAAGGTCAGGATTCGACGGGGGCCATCCAGGGAGGATGGAGTCCTGGGCCAGGTATGAGCAGTGCAGGTGGAGAGGAGAACTGGGGGCTGTGAGAGGAGAACATGGAAGTGACCGGAGCAGGAAATGCTGAAGGATTATAGATGGGAGCAGACATGGAGAGAGAAGTGAAGGAAAACTCTGTAGCCTGACCAACTAGAGAGGTTGGTTATGCTTCCCTGGGGCAGCCTGCACCTGCTGTCTGTTGAGAGGGGGCAAGATAAGAGAAGAAGCATGTTTGGAAGCAGAGATCCAGACTTCCAACTTTTGATGTGTTGAGGCTGAAATGCTGTGCGTCAGCCAGATGGAGATTCTGAGTGACGAATTAGGCAGGAACTCGAGGACAAGTCTAGGAAAGGGAGAAGGAGTTAGGAGTGGTCAGTATGCCGGGAGTAACCAAATCAGTAGATCGCAACTTCGGGTGCACACCGGCAGCACCTATGAAGGTTTATAAACTGCCCAGGATGTAATGCAGACTGTTCAGTTCAGTCTCTGGGGGATGTGATCCAGACATCAGCATTTTCAGGCTTCCTTGGTGATTCCAACATGCAGCCAACACTGACAGCCAGGACCCTGAACGCTGGTGAATGGTTCTCCAGGTACGGTCCCAGGACCAGCAGTATCACATCACCTGAAACTTGTTAGAAATACATATATTTAGCACTGGGTGTTCTACACAACTAATAAATCGTTGGACACTACGTCAAAAGCTAATGATGTATTATATGTTGGCTAATTGAACATAATAATAATAAAAAAAGAAATACAGATATTCACTTTTCATCTCAGACTGCGGCATCACAGACCATGGGGGTGAGACCCGGCCATCTGGGAATCAACAAGTGCTCCCAGGGATGCCGATGCACCCAAAGATTTGAGAACCCTGGGGATTGGAGAGCAGGAGAGAAAGAGAGGAGCGCAGGTGTGAGAGCCGAGTCAGTCCGCCAAGTGGAGGAGCAGCCAGGATCCTCTGGAGGAGGGAGTGGACAACTAGTCAACTTAAATATCACAGATGCTGCAGGGGATTCAAATAAATATAAGGCCAGGAAAAGGAGCCGAAGGTCTGGGCGGTTTGGCGAGGCTGTTTCAGCTGGATTGAAGAGGTCCCGGGGAGGAGATGGGCTTGCAGGTGAGGCATCGCCATGGTCCTGGGACCTGAGTGATGCTTAGTATTTGCTTGTCTCTCCCCCTTCGAAAAATCTGTGGTTAAACAAATGCAAAGTATTATTGATCTCTTCCAATATCGATTTCTCTTAATAGGTCATGAATAATAAAGATAGATTGTTGTCTGACATGCCGTGGCCTTCAGAGCGCTCCCAGCAAAGTCAAATTTTCACAAACATTGTGAGGTAGAAAGGGAGACACTGCAGGCTGATTATCCAGGAGCCCGTTATTTTATTTTATTTAAAAAATTTTTATTTATTGGGGGCACCTGGGTGGCTCAGTGGGTTAAGCCTCTGCCTTCGGCTCATGTCGTGATCCCGGGGTCCTGGAATCGAGCCCCACATCGGGTTCTCTGCTCGGCAGGGAGCCTGCTTCCCTCTCTCTCTCTCTCTGCCTGCCTCTCTGCCTACTTGGGATCTGTCAAATAAATAAATAAAATCTTAAAAAAAAATTTTTTTTTATTTATTTATTTGACAGACAGAGATCACAAGTAGGCAGAGAGGCCGGGGGGGGGGGGGAGGTGGTGATGGGAAGCAGGTTCCCCACTGAGCAGAAAGCCAGATTCGATGCAGGGCTCGATCCCAGGACCCCGGGATCACGACCTGAGCCAAAGGCAGAGGCTCTAACCCACTGAGCCACCCAGGCGCCCCCAGGAGCCCATCTTATTCCTTCTCCTTGGCTTCCTCCCATTAGGGAGGTTGAAGATAGATGCCTCCTACAGGCATTCCCTCTTTTCTTGCCGGCTGGGGTGGCAAGATAGCCCATGACTGCCCAGTGGGATGTAAGGGGAAGCTGATGGGAGGGTTCTCATGAAGACATTGTTTCCAGATAAAAGAGATAGGCACGTGAGTAGGGTCCATTGAGGGCATCTCGCCTTTCAAAGCGTTACTTTAGCTTTGAACATGAATGTTCAAAGCTCCACAGTCACCTTTAGATCACAAGGCAACAGGTTTTTGGACAAAAGGCAAATGGTTAATGAATTGCACAGTGGATATAGCAGGAAGAGGGATGTGGGGAGGGAGAAGGAAAGGAGGGGAGAGAGAGAGAACATGGGAAGCAATTAGGTCCTTTGTCATATGACTATGCCAAGAAGCCTATCCTGGTGCTTCCTGCTTCCAGGCTTTTTGTTTGTGAGATATTGTCTAAGCAACTATTGGTTGGGGCTTCTGCTATTTGTGGCTGCGAGCATTCCTAACTGATCCAGGAGGGAGTTCGTATTGACTTTTCACAGAGGGGAAAAAAGAAGAATGAGGAGACCAGACTTTCCTAGGGTCTCACAGCAGTGAAAAGCAGGGCTGGGATTAGATTGGGTTCACGGGCTCACCCATCCATGCTTGTTTCTGGAATCACGACCTCTTGGAGGCAGAGCCCATGTCCATGCAGAGACCCAGGGCTCTTTGAGGAAGTAACATGTCAGCTAAGATTGAAGTCGGGGTGGGGAAGGAGTATTTCAGGCAAGAGGGTCCGTGTGTTCAAAAGACTGAAAGGCCACAAAGGACGCGGAAGGTTGGAGGATGGGTCTTGAGCATGGTGGGCCAGCGAGGAAGGGTCATGGCTGAAGTTGGAGGGGTCGGCATGTACTAGAAAGCATCTCTGCGTCATGGCAATTATACTGTTGTCCCTAATTTCTCACCTTTTCTGGGATCCATGCCTTTGCTGTGAGACAAAAAATGGTGGAGACTTCCACGTGAACACATGACATTCTGCCCATTCTTTGTGACCTTGGCAGGGGATGAGCAAGAATTCCATGCACCCTGCTTTCCTTGTTCATGGTGGTTTTCTATCAGAGGTTTCTCAGGCCATCTCAAACTTAAAGATTTAGCTTCACCTTAAAAAAAAAAAATGAAACATGCAAAACCACTTGCCTGTTCTGGGGGTTTCTCTAGACCTTAGCTTGGGCCACACTGAGCCCCCAGGACAGGTCTCCCTAACTGTACTGGTTAGTGTGGTGTGCCCCCAGAACTGCTCTCGAAGAAGGGGCCGAGAATGGTGGCTCTCAGAACCGAGGCTCAGCCTGAGGCACAAGGAGACTTCAGAGTCAGCCCCTTTAAGGTCAGAGGTTTTGATGGAGGTCATGCTTCCCTGGGGCAGCCTGCACCTGCTGGATGAGCAGTGTAGGATTAAAGATCTAGACACTTAGGCCCCCTTTGGGGCACACTGAAGGGCAATTCTTGCTCCCGACTTCCTCGCCGGATTGGCCAAGGCTGTATTGGGCCTGCTGCTTGGTCCTTCTCCTCCCTTTCTTCCACAGATGTTGGTTCCTAGTAAACTCCTCCGCTCTAACCTCCTAGCATTTGCCTGCACAGATTCCTGCCAGGCCAGGTGTTGGCTCCTCCCACTCTCCTTCCCAGAAGATCCAGGTTTCCTTATTTAAGCAGGACCCCAGGCAGGAGCTCTGCAAACCAAGAGTGAGATGAGGGGGGCCTCAATCAGGCCACAAAGGCATCCACTGTACCTGCCCTGCCCCCAACCCCGGAAATGGTGTCATGTTTCCTCGAATCTACACAGCCAGTGCACCCCTTAAGGCCAAGACTGTCTAAGGCATCTTGTCATTTCTTCCTAATCAGCAATCAGTGGGGGTGGCTTCTGCACCTCATTACACATTTTCCTTATTTGCTCTTTCTCCCAGCGGGGGAACTCCCTCTTTCTTTGAGAAGGAATATCTTACTCATCTCTGTACATTGAAAACTGGCATGGAGAAGGTCCTAATAAATGTGTATTGAATGAATGTCTGTGAGTCTTGCTTCCTCTCCTGGACTGTGACATCCTTGAGGATGGGAATCTTGTCTTCTTCTTCCTTTGCATCCCAAGGCCTGTGGATGGCCATAGAAAGTGCTAGTTAATGATGGCTGTGTGGTTAGGCAGATGGATGGTTGCATACCGTGAAGACTGGGTGAGACTCAGGGCAGAGGTAGACTACAAATGCCCCATGAGGCACCACTAGAGGAGAAGGGATACCTGCAACTGGGCCTTGTGGAGATCTTCCAGTGGAAACAGCTGTGAGCTACATTAAGATGGAATATGGCATCTGGGGTATGGGAGTGTGGCGGGGGGGCAACAGGAGGAACTTTATGAAGAAGGGGCAGTGTGGGTGTGGAACCTTCTCAGCATTCATGGGCCCTTTGGGAAACACCTTCCTAGAAGGTGTTCCTGGTCTCTGGGGAACATTCCCCACTCTAGGTCCAGGTGCGGTTAACCCCTTCCTACCCCTAAGGCCCAAGGATGTGTAGGCAAGGGATTCAAGCCTGCTACATGGTGAGTTTGGGGATGGATTCTTGGCCCATCAAAGTCAGTGAGCCTCTGCCTCAGGATAGTCACTAGAGTTTATTGGAAAGAGAACAGAATCCGTTAGGATGCTTCAGCTGCAATTACAAAACAAAGCAAAACCAATAACAAAACCAACAACAAAACAGCTGGGCAAGCTTGAACAACAAGAGGAACTATATTACTTCACATAACAGGGAGTTCATGGATAGGGTACCTTCAGGGATGGTTCCTTTGTTCAACGATATGATTGATGGAATAGGTTCTGGTGTCCTATTTGGCCACCTGAAGCACATCAACCTTGTCCTCACAGTCCCAAGATAGTTGCTGCAGATCCAGGCATCACACCCAGCCATGATAAGACCAAAGGTGGAAAAGGAACTGTTTCCTCCATTGTGGATCTTACAACTATTGTCTACATTGACCTCATCTGCCCATGTTCTAGCCAGTCACTGGCCAGGAAAATTGCCCTAGCTGATACATTCCCCATCAGGGCAATATATCCCCCAAGGGGGTAAAAATTTGGTTGGTGGAGGTGATTGAAAAAAATCATAGATGCTACAGTGGTTTGTGGTCCTCTAAAGGGCACAAACAGATACATGGTATATTTCTCATATTAAAACATCGTGGAGTGCAATTAGGAAGAAAAATGTCTAAAAAGCCTCCCGAGGAGGACAATAATAAAAAAGAAAAAAAGATTGAGAAACACTGCCTTAGACCAATGTCCACTTCTTGAGCCTGGAGCCCACATTTTCTGAAACAGGTGCATCTGGAGAGGGAGCTGAAGACAGGACCAAACCAGCACCCCCATCAAGGAAGTGGGCAAAGACTGTGCTGGCAGCCAGCCCTGAAGGCTGTAGGCATTCTTTCCCTGGAGCTGCTATAGGTGGGAGGCTGGGCCGTGGAGTTGTTAAGATGGACAGAGAGTTGCATTTAATTAACAATGGCTGCTAACGAACATCTACATGTATGCTCTTTGTCCTTAGTGTTTAAACAGCTTGAGTTAGGCACCTGCCTCTTGTCACTAAACAATGACTGGCTTATGTGATCAGCAGAAGCTATTAAATTCTCTGGCACAACAAGTGCTCCAGAGGTTTATTTCCCGGGGTTAGAGTTAAGGAGTTAGAAGTAACCCACGGGGGCGCCTGGGTGGCTCAGTGGGTTAAGCCGCTGCCTTGGGCTCAGGTCATGATCTCAGGGTCCTGGGATCGAGTCCCACATCGGGCTCTCTGCTCAGCAGGGAGCCTGCTTCCCTCTCTCTCTCTCTGCCTGCCTCTCTGTCTACTGTGATCTCTCTCTGTCAAATGAATAAATAAATAAAATCTTAAAAAAAAAAAAAAAGAAGTAACCCACGTCTCCAACCCAGGCAGGTCTAGCTTGGAGGATGCTCACTGTGGCAGACTACTCACGAGTTAGAAGCACCATACATGGAGGCTAGATCTTAAAACAGATTGAGTGAAAAAGAAGAAACAATGATATTAATAGCATCTATGTAAATGAGAAACATACACACAGAACACGACATCGCATCTTCTCCAAGGACACATGCATATTTACAGACATTCACCATGTGTGTTAGAGGGGGTGCCCAGGTGGGGAAAGATGACAACAGGAATGGGGCATGAAAGGGACAAACAATAAAACAAAGGAGGCTCTCACTCTGACCAGTCACAAAAGTGAACCTGAAACTAAGGCCTATGATTACCCCCAACTCCGCACCTGACTCCCACTCCGGGGGAAGAAAGGATGTGGGGCTCTGTCTGGGGCTGAAGGGCAGCTCTATGTGGCAGGAGAGCAGACTTGGGAGGAAGGTAAAACTTGGCATTTGAAACCCTTCATGGGGAGGGGCCTCTCTGAGGCTCTGCGGCTGAGGGTCTTAGCTATGTTTTATAGACAATGATGAGTATTAGAAAGTTCTGGAGCTGGAGGAACATAGGGTCTGTGTCAGGCTTTTGGAAGGTCATTCAGATGTGAACGGTTGACATCTTGATAGCATGTTTTATTTATTTTTCTTAAAGATTTTATTCATTTATTTGACAGAGAGAGATCACAAGTAGGCAGAGAGGCAGGCAGAGAGAGGGCGGGAAGCAGGCTCCCCGCCGAGCAGAGAGCCTGGTGTGGGGCTCAATCCCAGGACCCTGGGATCATGACCTGAGCTGAAAGCAGAGGCTTTAACCCACTGAGCCACCCAGGGGGCCTTGATAGCATGTTTTAAAACGGCTCTTTTTTTTTTTAAAGATTTTTATTTATTTATTTATAAAACGGCTCTTAATTGGGAAATATCAATTTAAATAGGTATAAGTGTAAGCCACTCTAGACTGAAGGATACAATCACGTAGACATCAGTAGGCAAGGTCCTTCTCTGAATACATTCAGACCTTAATTGTGTATGTAAATTTGGGGCTCTGACACCAATATCACATTTTCTAAGCTCCTTCCCACCAAAATGAAAAACAAGAGGACTCTACATAATGATGGGCAAATGTCAAGTGGAGGATTTTGGGTCCCTTGATGTTTTTATCACATGATTATCTCAAAGTCCAAAAACCAAGCAACTGGTAAACCTGGTGAGTAGCTACAGACGAGGACGAACACAGATGCTCTGGGAAGAGTGTGTTGCGTGCATTTCTCATCTGGTCCGCCCTGCACCCGGGAGGTGGATACTGTGATCCCATTTCAGAGATGTGGGAAGGAAGGCTTGGGGCCCACCCTCTTCATCAAGAGAGCAGGCAGACGCTCAACTCACTCCTTTCCTATTTATTTTGTTTTCCAGTTTAATTTTGGGCATGTTTTTTCTATTTAAAGTTATTTGCTGGCAACAGAATACTGTACCCAAAGAGACAAAAATACCCAGAGTCTTCTAATGAAGAACAGGGGACACTCCCTTAGGGAGAAAGGGAAGAAACAGCTCAAGGCAGACAGAGCAATGGTGGTGGGTGGGGGAGAGGAAGGACTGGTGCTGGGGATAAGAAAGACCCATTGGAGTGAGGGGTCATTGGTTGCTTATACTATTCACACAAGAGGGTCCTAATGACACCTATCAAGGACCTCAGATTTCCCATCTATAAGATGGAGACAAAGTGGAGGAGGAGAAGATTTGTTTCCAACATGGTTCACATAGATCTGCCCTGGTAGCACAAAACACAGACCCCCAGGTCCCAGCCCAGAGATGCCGGGTTAGTAGGACTGGGATGGGGCTCAGGTGAGTCAGGTGTATGCTGGAAGGATTAAGCTGATGTTCCAGGGTTCTGGAAAGAGATGTATTCTCTTCTTTTAAAAATAAATTTTATCCTCCCCCACAGACCACCCCCATTTTGACTACTTGGTTACTCATGACTTTCCTTGATTCTAGGACACCTTCCTCCACAGACTTGAACTTTTCTAAAATTGGAAGAAGTCTTACAATTCCATATGGTCACATTTCCTTCTTTCCTCTGAAAAAATGTTGTTCAGTTGACTGTGCATCTCATAGCTCATGACGTCACGGTGTAAGGGAAACCATATAATATTCTTTCAGTCTGAGAGCCTGGGGCGGGGGGGAAATCACTAAGAAGACAAAAAAAAAAATCACCCATTATCACATCCCCAGAGGGATCTATTGCCCACGTTTTGTCATATTTCTTTCCAGTCTCTTACCTTTGTTGTTCCAAGTCTCCTTTTTACCATTAATGAGTAATTTTTGAGTACCTACTCTATGCTCCCCATGTAGGGACTTAGAAGTAAAACAGTTCTAGGCACTCTGTGCTCACACTCTAGGTGCAGGATGGATTCATTCCATAGAACAGCCCTAAAAGGTGGGAGACGGTATTTTACTGAATGAATGGGGAACCAGAAGCTGAGGAGGTGCACAACTTGTCCGAGTTGTCACGGTGAGTGAATGGCTGGGCTCAGATCTGAACCCAGGCAGTTGGGCATGATGCTGCCTCTCCAGGTGGAGGCTAGCCTGGCTCAAGGAGGGAGAGTTCACACAATAAGGGTTAAGACCTTGGGATGAGGTTGTTTCTTGGTGGGACCAGGGGCCTCCTGGAGAACCATGCAGAGGCTATGTTAGCAAAAACGTGGCTCTGCAGGTCTGAGACTTGGGTTCAAATCCAGCCATGACTCTTACAGATCATTTCTTTAACCACTTCGAATCCTGATTTCCTCATCTGAAAGATAGCAATAAATGATACCTCCCTCACAGTGCTGTAGAAAGGATGAAGAATTATATATGCAGAGTACCTGGCTCAGAAAGAATTCTTCACACAGAGAAACTAGAACCATGGGGGTGTGGATCAAGGATGTAGAAGAAATATTGGAAGTCTTCCCGACATGTCAATATCAATATGACTATTCTGATATTTTAGCCAAGTTCGGTCTGGGCTATTTTGGATAAATTCTGGGAGCTATATTGGGGGCTTCTATTATGAACTGATTCATCATATTTATTGTCAAGCAAAAAAGCAGTTTGGTTCACCATAAGCAAAAATAAAAGATTTCAAGCTTGAGGTGGGAAAGACAGTGTATCCCCTTCTGTCTTGTGACTTCTCTTTCAGGGAAAGTTCAATCCAGGATGTCTAGCTCTTCAACCCCAGGGATGGGGCATGGGTGTCCATGCTTTTAAACACTCCCAAGGAATGCTGATGAGTGGCCTGAGTGGAGATGTGCTTCCTGAGTCAGCTGTGCATGGTCCTGAGCCCCTAGCCACACTCCTGATGCCCACAGCCTAGTAGTAAGGGGTGCGGGGAGAGTGCGGACAAGATACAGCAGAGCTGCCGATCCCTGGTGCTCAGGTTGAAGGCTGAGAGAGAGAAGGACAAGTGAAGCTGGGTGGGAGGGGGACAAGGAGTCAGGGAGTATCTATACTGGGCCAGCCCCGGGAGAGGACCAGAAGATCTAGGGGCTGGGGTCAGCATGCCTGCCTTAGAATCCAGTTGCTTGTTCTCAGGGGGAGATTTGCATGCTCTCAGCCTCTCTCTGTTCCCTGTCTGTAAGGCTGGTTGTTGTGTAGATCACATTCGGGGATGCTGGCAGGGGCCCAGCTCAGTGGCTGGCATATGGCAGGAGATGTATGGCTAATAACAATTAGTAATTGTTGTCATCATAGATCCCTCATCACAACACTGAGAAGGTGATGCTATTGTTCCTGCCGTTTTACAGAAGAAGAAACTGAGGCTCAGAGAGGTTAAGTGGATTCCCTGAGGTTGCACAGTTGGTAAATGGCAGAGCTGGACTTGGAACTCCAATCTGTCTGCTCCAGAATTAGTACACTTTCCTCTTCTGGGCTAAAAAAAAAAAAAAAAAAAAGACAAAGCGAAAATGGAGGTCTCCAGCTGGTGAGTGATCATGCGGACTTGAACCCTGAGCAGCCCAGCCCTGGGGTCTGCTTGGTGGGGGCATGAGAGAACCTCCATCCTTCACTTCTGACTCAGGCCACACCAGCCAGACAGGACCCCGAGGAGACAGGTCTGTGGAGTCTCCAATACGGAGGGTTTTGGATAACTGGGCCTTGTTTGGGGTTAGTTATTTTGGAAAAGCAGAGGGGGACACAGGAGAAATGGTCTCATTCCCAGGCATATGGGAGCCGGCTGTCAGCTAATATGGAAAATGATTAAGACAGCTTAATTTTTTTTTATTTTTTATATATACTAATAATGAAGCAGGAGGAATTTGGAGGAGGAGGTCCACAGGAGAGGGGAAAGTATTACAGATGTTGGAATCACGCATGGGGGATGGCTCTGGCCCTGGTGGGGCGGCAGGCCCTGCAGCTGGGAGTTGGAGGGCCAGGGAAGGTCCAGCAGCATCTGGGCTTAGTCACGAGGAAAATCCCCACAGTCTGTCCTGGGGCAAGAGTGTGCCCGGCCTGGGGTATAGAGGTGGGCAGGGAAGCTGGGGTTTCTCTCTGGGCTGGTTCTAGTCCCCACATTCAGGCATGCCGCATGCTGGGCAGAGGGGTTAGGGAGAAGGAGAGCATTTACGCAACAGATAGGGCAAAGCACGTGAGAAGTGAGCTGAGGAGGTCAGTGGAGAACTTTGCTGTGGGCAGTTGAGACCCTAGGGCCACAGGGACATCATGGGTGCTGTGAAGCCCTGGAGGGCTTCCTGGAGCAGGTGGAAATGGGGCTGGCAGGATGGAGAGACTGGCAGGGGTGAGAAGGATGAGCAGTTTTTGAATGCTGGCTTGGAACCAAGCACAGAACTAAAAATTAGATTAGGAATGCATTCATCCAACAAATATTCACTGAGCACTTACTGTGTGCTGGGCTCTGGGGATAAAGCAAGGAAGAAAACAGACAGAATCCCTGTCCTTATGCTGCTCACCTTGTGGTGGAGAAAGGGGACAATAATCACATAAGCAGATGAATTCCATGTTGGGTGATGATACATGTTGCAGAGTAAGAAAGCAAAGAGAGATCCTGACCATTTACTAAGTACCAGCTGGGTGCCATGTCCATGCACTGGTCAAGAGCTCTGTAGTTGTTGCTCCTACTTTAAAATCAGTTCACATTCATCACATGCCCAACACCGTTCTAAGTGCTTAGGTGGATTAACTTACGTGATCTGGACAGAATAATAGGAGGGAGGTACTATTCCTGTCATCCTCATGTTACAGATGAAAAAACCAAGTGGGAAAGAACACACATAGGCTCTAGGACCTGTACACTGACCCACAGAGAGGCCAGATAGACTCCGCCCCTTGGTGATGGAGAGTGGCAGGGTTCTTGAAGAGCATGTGGGAAAAGGAAATATTGTGGCCATTTCTGGAAAATACAAGCTACCGTGGAAAGCCACTTGACAAACAGGGGAAACAGAAGCTCCATCCTCCTTCCTAGGGGGATGACTGGCCTCTGTTCACACACAGACTGAACCCAGTGGTTATGCCTTCCAGCCTGGGGTCCAGAAGTCTGGCCTGCCCCACCCATCCTCTGCCCTGGGAGACCCATTCCTGCACTGCCAGGCCAAGGCTCTGCAAGGGGTAGCTGGTCCGTGCTTGGCTGGTGGCAATTCCAGCTGGGGTGGAGGGAGCGTTGACTCCATTTGCAGCTACATGCTTCCTTTCCTCTGGGATGGGTGGATGGGAGAGCTTTCATGCTCAGCTTCTAGACACATCTCCCCAGGGTCTCTCTCTAGGACGGAGCCCTGGGATCTGATTGGCTGAGCCCCAATTATGAGGTCATCTCTGATCTATTCAGCAACAGGGGGAGGGGCCAGCTTATAGACTAAGCAGAGTTCCCATGGGTGGGAGGTTCTCAGGAGAGGAGGTTGGGAGCTGGAAAAATACCCTCCAAATGTCTATTAATACATATTGGCTTCTGCATTAGATTTGTTTACCGGCTTATGGATTATTAAATTTCTTTTGCCCTCCACAACAAACCCATCAGCCAGTCCTCCAAAAAGTACTCTAAATCCATTCTCTTGGCTCCCTCTCTCTTGCCCCCAGCTACATCCAGGCCCACATCATCTGCCATGACTGCTTCAGCCCCTCTCTGCTCCCAGGTCCACTCCTGCCTCCCTCTGGCTCATCTCTGCACAGCAGGCCAGGGATATCTTCAAAACACACACTGAGTTGTATCTCTCCCCTGCTTATGGCCGTGCCCACAGTGGCCTCCCCTAAAATCTGGACTCCTGACTGAGGCCAGTGCCTGTAACTTTCACCTCTTCATTCACTCTGGCCACACTGATATCGGTTCTGTTTCTCCAATATGCTAAGCTCAGTCCTGCCTTGAGACTTTTCCACCTGCCTTTTCCCTGCCTGTGATACCCTAACCCATTTTACCATGTGGTCTTTTGGGTCTCAGTTCAAACTTCACAGTATGGCCTCAATTAAGCTAAAGTGCTTCACAAAAAGACCCTGAAGTGAGCAATGGCTCAAGCACACTAAAAGTGTAGTGGTAGTGCCAGTGCACTGTGGCTTTCTTCCATGTGGTGATGCAGGGATCCAGTCTCTTCCATCCTGGAGCCTTTTTGTCCCTTCCTATCAGCCAGGGGAAAAGGAAAGCATGGGGGAAGCTCAACCATATCTAAAAGCCTGGGTTTGGAAAGAGCACATACCACTTCTGCTCCCATCCAATTGGCAGAGAACAACTGGGTCACATGGCCACCCCTGGATGCAGAAGGCTGGGAAATATTGTTCCAGCCTGGCCAGCTCCAACTGTACACCAGCAAAGGGGAATATGGATTTTATAGACACCTGACTACCTTGGCCATGGGCACTTTCTCAGAAAACCCTGCATCCCCAACCATCCCATCCCAAAAAATGTTCCTCCCATTACTCTACATCTCATATCCCTATTTTTTTTTTTTTTTTTAGATAGGGAGTAGGGGCAGGGGGAGAGGGAGAGAGAATCTTAAGCAGGCTCCACCATCAGTACAGAGTCCCATGCCGGGCTTGATCCCACAACCCTGAAATCATGATCTGAGCTGAAATTAAGAGTCAGTTGCTTAACCAATTGAGCCACCCAGTGGACCCCCATATCCCTATTTGATTGCCTTCACGGTACATTTTATTTATCTGCTTGTTTATTATCTTCATCCCCTTCTAGAAGGTAAGCTCCGTGAGGGTGGAAACATTTTTTAGCTAGTTAACACCATATTCCTGGCACCTACATCAGTGTTTTGTCCAAGAAGATAGTTAATGAGTGTTTGTTGAATCAACGAAAGAACAAGTAGCTTCCATGTTACCAGGAGGGGCACAGAGGAGACCAGGGCCTTCGTGAACAGGAAATGCTTGGTCCAGGGGCTTAGCATATGTAGGAGCTCTGCTCATGCCAATTCCTTTTTATCTCCAATGTCAATCTTAATGCTGCAGTTTTCAGGGAAAGGCTAGGCTGCAGTCTGTGAACTGGGAGACCTGAGTTTGAGTGTGACTCTGTCCTGACTTCTGGGCGTGTCCCTCTACTCTTCTGTGTGGGCCTTGGTTTCTCAGCCTGCAAGATGGAGGTGGAGCAGGTTGGCCCAAGGAAACTTCCACATTCCTCATGGCTCAAGAGTAGACGACCACCCCAGAGTACATTTGTACCTTCTTTTTCCAACTGCTGACCTTTGGAAGAAAGGTCCCCTCCCCTTCTTCCTCCCACTCTGAGGGCTTAATAGGGCTTAATGAGGGACCTGGGTGGGCCCAGCTCCTCAGTGGCCACCAGCCCATACTTCCACCTAAGGGCCAGGGTAGGGGAGCATGGCTAATAACAGGGTCCTGGTAGGGGGTGAGCTTTCAGCCTTGGCTGGCCTTTCTGGGGCTCTATTAACAGACCACACAGGGAAATGTCTTCCCAGGGCCCATGATTTTCAATTTTCCACTGGAAAAGGCAACTCAGGGGAGGTAGCCAAAAGGCCAGAGATATTCGCCGCCTGTGCTTCTCTCAGCATATTCTAGTGCCTTCCCTTCTAGCTACCTACCCATTCTTCCACCTGTCCTTCCACTGACCTATTCATTTACCTACCCAAGCTTTCAAGTGTCTGCCCACTTGTCCACATGCCCATCCTTCCACCTAACCATCTACCAATTTGCCCTTCCCCCAGCCAATAATCCAACATCCATCTGTCCTTCCACCTACCCACCCATCTACTCCCCATTCATTCATTCTCTGTCCATCCATCCTTTCACCTATCAACATACACCCCCATCTATCTGTCCTTCCAACACAACTTGGGTTATCCAAGGGCTATCTGGCATCAGTAGTGTACCTTGGACTATAACAGAGATAAGTAAATCATTCATTTCATTCCTTTCTGGCTTTATGTCATGTGATGACGAGTACATAGCCAAAAGTATTACTTTGCTGGCTATCAGACTAAGATTTAAATCTGAGCTCTGCCTTTGTGACCTTAGACAATTTTGTGCAATCTTATAATTATTTTTATTTTTGAGTACCTACTCTATGTAGGCTTTATGCTAAACACTTTGCAAATGTTGTCTCATTCAGTTCTTTCAGCAGCTCTTTGAGATGGCCCCCATACTTCTCATTTTATGAAAGGGACATTTGGCTGGCCACCACATACAGTTGTGAAGGTTGTACGTTGCACAACTCCTGGAGGCATTTTTCATATCATCATCTGTGGTAGGAGTATCAAGATTAGAATTCAGATCTAGCTGGCTCCCAAATCAGCAGTCTTTCTGGAACCCTGCTGTCCATTGACACCTAAGTGGACATTCTCCAACCCCCCCACCAGTCACTAAAGTATGATCCTAGGTGTCTAAGTGCAGGATGGGCTTTTTCCAAATTCTGGTCTTTATTTCTCTGAGTGGAGTGAAAAGAAGAGGGAAGAAAGGGAATAGAAGGTGCTGGTTCCATGACATGGTAGAAACAGAGTCTTTGAGACATGACCTGAGCTGCGGATGGGGAAATTGAGTCCTGGGGAGACCCACAGAATCTGAGGCTTTAAAGATCGTCTGATGTTAATGATAAACAGCAGCACTGACTGAGCACTTCCTCTAAGCTAAGTCTACATGGTGCCCTAGTTTCCATAACTCCACAGTGGGGATTAATAACAGCACCAAGCTCACAAGGTTGCTGAAAAGATTGAAGAAGACATGCAAAGAGCCTAGAATAATGCCTGCCGTGAAGAAAGTGGTCAATAAATGTTACTTCCCATTATTCAGAATAACCCCCACGAAGCCCTGTGAGGTCAGAGTGTTTTCTTCCTCCAGGCCCAGCTGGTCTGAGGTCATGCACACGGGCTGCATTCTGTCTCCTCAGATAGTCCCAGATGGGTTTGCTCTGAGTGTGATTTTAATTAAAGCCAAGGCTGCCAAGTGTCAGGCTGTCCGAGAGGGTGTTCTGGAGAATGCCCCCTGAGGATGGCATCTTCCTCATAATTATGCTGTACCAAGTCTGAGTTCGAGTAGATGTTGCCTGGGAAGCACTTCAGAGTTCGGGCTCTGGTGCCAGACGGAGCTGGGTTTGAAAGCTGGGTTCAGCCTTTGCCCCTACCTAACTGGGAGCGTGATTTCACCTTTCTGAGGCTGGTTTCTCCTCCATAAACTGGAAGAGATAACAATAGCTACCTCGCACCCAGCGGGTAAACATTGGTTGTCTACTACCCCAGAGTTCATTCCCTTTTCAGTTTCTCTTTGGGGAACCTTCTCCTGCTCTTTGGTCACTGCAACCTGGGGGACAATCCCCAGGCTTTAGCCAATCAGGTTGTTGTACTCCACGGCCATAGAGATTGGTTCAGGGCGGGTGTATGACTATATGGGTTCAAGTAGACCCGCCTGATGTTGTCATCTTGCCTTTATAGGGACCAGGAAATGAAGCCAACTCTGAAGGATGCTGAGCAGCAAAATGGAGAGAAACTTCCAATGATATCATTGGAGCCCTTAGACCCCACCCCCATCTGAAGCTCCAGCCTGGACTTTCTGGTCCAACAAATCCCCTTTTTGCACAAGAGGTTTGCCCACAACCAGGGGGGTAAACTGATACAAGCCCAGGGCATGTTGGCGGCAGGAAGCATCACTCATGTGGGCAGCCTGTGAAAACAGGACCTTGTCGTCCTCAGGACTCATTTGGTTTTGTGCTGCACACTTGGGCAGACCTGGTGGATTTGGGGTTCTGATGGGATCCACACCCTTTTGCTTCAGAGAATTTTTGTTCTGATGGTATCTTTAATTAAGGGCTTTTGCAGGTCTCTCTGTGAGGGCTTGCACACTCCTCTGCATGAGAATTTAGGGACCATCCTGAGATGTTGGTTCTGTTTCCAATTATCCAAGCTTCACGCCCTGATTTTTACTGTCAGATGTTGCCTTCAAAGAGCTAATGAAGGGGTGATATGGGGACATAGAGACCCCACCGGTGCTGGGTGTGTGGCTTCACCCTCATCCCATCACTCCCCTACTCTGGGATGTTCAGTGGTTCCCCGTAGGCATGACATCAGGAGTTGGAGAGCAGGGATTTGAACACAGTCCTCTCCAAACGGCAATTTAAACTGTGAAGGGAATAGGAAGTGATGTCTTGGTGTAAGGGAGAACCACGGTGTCAGTAAGACTTCCCAGAGGAAGCAGGGCTGGGGTAGCTAGGGGATATGGGCAAGTGTGGAGATTCAGAGGAGAAAAAAAGGGATACAGCACATTGCAGGGCATGGAAGTGAAGACAAGGATGGAATTTTTTTTTTTTTCAAGGATGGAATTTTGAGACATGGCGCCGGTAGAGGCTCTAGGTCACAGAATCTAATAAAGTTCACCTCCAATTTCTCTCTCATTGCTCCAGTTCCATGTTCCCTGCAGGATTAGGTCCCACTCTCTCCCCCTGGACAGTTGCTCTAGATTCCTCACTTGTCTCCCTGATTCCTGCCTCCTGCCTGGATCTTCCAATCCACCCCCTACTGGCAGCCATCCATTTTTCTATCCATCCATCCATCCATCCATCCATTCACTCACCTTCTCATCCATCGACCCACCCACCCATCAATTCATCCATGCCTGCATTCATTCACTCAGCAGAAATTCCTGGAGGGGCAGGGATTGTCATGGAGGACCATGTAGCTGGCCCCTCTCTACCTGGCTGAACTTGCCTCCTCTCCCTGACTTCCTGGACAGAAATTGCCACCCCTCCCCCCACTCCTCCTGCCAAGGTAACCTCTCTTCACAACACTTACTGCAAGACATTAGATGCCTTGACTTCCCCACCAGACTATAAGATCCTTAGGTGCAGGAACTTGGACTCCAGGGACTCAGAGCTGATTTGGGTTAAAGGAAGGAATTCTTAAAAGGGGCAACAGTAAGATCCTGAAGTCCTACTTGGGTTGGTTAGAATCCCAGCTGCAGCATTCTCCAGGCATGTAACTCTGGGCAAGCTCTCCATTTCACTGAGCCTCAGTTTACACATCTGTAAAGTGGAGCTATAAATGTCACTCTCGGGATTTTCACAAGGCTGGAATGAGGGAATCAGGGAGGGGCCTGAGAGGTGGGCAGTGCTCTCTCGGTGGAAACCGCTGAAGGCACAATCCTTGCTGTCAGATGATGGTGGGCATGTGGAGTGAATTCCAGGGGCTCTGCCTGGATCCCAGCTGGCCACCCTCTCCTCCTGATGGGACTTTTGGCTGATGATGACTTCCAGCTGGGAGCTGCCCTCAGCTGCAGGGAATTGCCCGCCCAAAGACAGACTTTCCCAGAGGAGGTCCACTGATTGATGTGCAGTTCAAATATTCCACCCCTCAGCTGGGGACAATGCCGAGGGGCCATCTCAGCTCCAGAGCTCCTGTGGGATCAGCTGAGCTTTTACTGCAAATCCATTGTGTGTCATCCCAGTCTTGGCTTCCCCATTCCCACCCTTCCTCCTTCCTGCCTGAGAACTCTCTTGAATGAGGCTCTGAACTAGATCTCTATCTCAAGAACCAATGGAAGATAACAGGCATTTGGAGCAGGAATTCCCGAACTCCTAAACAGGGAAGATGGTGCAGGAACCCGGGCAGTGGCAGGGTGGGAGATGGAAAGAAAGGCCAGAAGTGGAGGGTGGGGCACTGGCCTGAGCAAAGCTGGGCAGCCCTGTCCTGGGTCTCTGGAACATTCCCACCTTCTTCCTGCCCTTGTCTTCCAGCCCTCCCTAGTTCCCTGGTGATTGGTCCCAGTGACTGGGGATGCTGGCTTTGGGACCCTCATTTGAGTCTGAGTCCCAACTCTGTTTCTTGGATGAGTCCCTTCACTTCCTGGGCCTCAGTGGTACCAACTGTATAATGGGGCTGCGAGGAATCAACAAGGGGTGCTGCAGAGCTCTTAGCATAGTGCCTGAGCCTCAAGTTTGGCCCTAAATACTATTTGCTATGCAACCCCTCCTAAGGGACAAGGAAGACAGTTTATAAATCAACCCGCATAGGCAGGGGCACCCGCTTTTACACTTCACCCTCAGACCTTCTTCTCTGCAACCTCTGTAACCGATCAAGGTTCCCCAGACCTTCCAGAAATCAAAGGAGGTTTGTCTGGTTGGAAATTTCTATTCTCTGTCCTTTTGTTTTATGATGACTGATAGGATATCAGTCCTATCAGAGGATATCAGAGGAAAGTGGGTCACATAAGCAGAGGTGTGAGTGAGTGCCCGGCTTGGGAGGGGGCGGTGCTAGGGGCTCTGCAGGGTTTGAACTTTCATGGGAACCCTTTGTCATGGGTACACCCATAAAAACTGTTGAGGACCCCCAAAAGCTTCTATTCGTGTGGATTACATCCAGAGCCAGGATTAGGGAGCATTCAGTGAGCAAACAATTGGAGGGGCGCCCCCAAATCTCAGTAATCAAAATGAGTATTTTAAAATAATATTTTGAAAAATCCATATGGGAGCCTGAGGTAGAAGGAAAAACTAATGATATTGATCTTGTCTTTATTTAAAATTTTGACATTTTGGTCATGAATTTTTTAAATTAATTTTTTTCATTGTTTTCAGAATGAAGGTGATTTTTGCATGTCATCTCAACTTTGGAAAATCCCATTGAGAGTGAAAAGGGTACGTGATGTCTTAGTATTATTATGAAATATGGTAATATCACCTGGAGACTCCCCTGGGTTGGTCATGGGACCCCAGGAATTCCAGACTATATTTCAAGACTCATTGCTTTTTATCTTCTTTATTCTATTTTGTTCTTTCTCTTTCTTTCTCTCTTTCTTCCTTCCTTTCTTCCTTCCTTTCTTTCTTTCTTTCTCTCTCTCTCTCTTTCTTAGAGAGGGAGTCAGGAGCAGAGGGAGAGTGAGAAAGAGAATCCTTAAGCAGGCTCCACACCCATGGCAGGGCTCAACATGGGGCTCAATCTTGCAACCCTGAGATCATGACCTGAGCCAAAATCAAGAGTCGAATGGTTAACCAACTAAGCCACCCAGGACTCCTGAGAACCACTGCTTTTGAAGGAAGACAAATCTTCTCCAGTAGTTTCTACCCTTCGGTCATAGGTTTGCCCCTGAGGCTTCCACTGGCCTTTCCTCTGCCTTCAAAGGGGTGGCACCTGAGAGGCTAAGTTTCCTGCTTTCTGCCCATTAGCTTCAGACTAAAGACCTCCCAGTGCATGGGCTTCCCACCCACCTCTCCCCAGCCCTTGTCTGGACAAATCCCATTTGGCTGATATCTCTGAGAGATCAAGGACCCCCAGTTAGGACAGACATTCCCAGGTATGGTCTGAGAAGCATGGAGGCCCTGTGAGCTTGTCACCTCCTGCCTTGAGAAGCTCCATCTCTCTCCCTGCTCCGGGGTCTGTCCATGTCCCCATGCACCTGCTCATGGTTCCTATCCCTCCTCCCTTCTGGGCTGCTGATGCGAGTGTACCAAACATCTATGGGCTCCCTCTGGGCTCCTGGAGAGCAGGCATCTCACCAAGAAACAGGATGCAAGCAAAGAAAACCTCCAATGTATTAAACTGGCTTCTAGGAAGCCAACTTCTGAAAACTGAAAACCCAATTTGTCAGCAATGTAAACAGGATACAGGGCCTGGCGAGGGCAGGCTCTGAGGAAAGCATCGAAGAGGAAGAGAGAGGGCAGAAACCTGCAGGGTAGCATAACATGAGCAAATCCTTGGCCACGTTAAACCCGCTGCTCTTCACAAACGGATTCCTGCTCACCCGGCAGCTTTCCTTGTTCCTTCAAGTTTCTCTCACCAAACGCCAGCACCCACTCCTCCAGGCTCTATCTCTCCTGGACACCTCCCTTCCTCTCCGTGGGCCTCAGTTTCCCTGGCTGTCGTATGAGAGGAAGAACCTTGAGTTGCTAATCTTTCTGTTGGTCTAATATCCCAGAATCTAAACTACTCTGACTTGTACATCCAGGAGTCTAGAATTCCTTAATTCTAAGACACCTGGATTTTATGAGTGCAGAATTTGATAAGTCAACAATGGTGGCTTCTAAAACGATATGATCTTAAGATTCAGTGGCTCTAGTATCCTGCCCATGTAACTTCCTATGATTCTAAAAATCTGAGCCTCAATGATACTCTGCGTCTGAAGCTGGGCAGTGTCCTCTAGAGGCCAATGGCCTGGGTTCGGCTACTGGCAGCCCCACCCCTCTTAACTGGATGACTGTGGGCCAATTATATGAACTTCTGGTGCCTCAATTTCCACATATGCAAAGTAAGGACCATGACAGTTACTACCTCGTGGAGCAGTTGCAAGGACTAAATTAATTAATTTTTAAACAGAGCTTGGAACACAGTGAACACTCAGTAAATGTTTCACTCCTACTATTATTCTAAACTGGAAAGTTTCTATTGTCTCAGAGTCTGAGATGGGTGTTTCTGGGCCTCCAAGTCTCCAGGGTTAAAAGTTTCAAAGAATATTATTTGATGGATTTGTGACGCACGGACTCCAGAGACTGGCTGTGGACATATGTGTTTTGGTGATCCTGCCCCAGGATCATGGGAATTTACAGGGCAAGCTGAGAATCCTGGCCGGCTGGCCCAATCCTGGCACTCTCAGCTACCAATCCAAAAGACATGACAAGTTTGGGACCCGCAAGCCCTAAGAAGGGCCCTCAGTACACGCAGACCTCTGGAGATAACCTGACTTTCTGTGCAAAGTTTCATTGACCTTGACGAGCTTCTGGAATTCATGGAAACACAGGAAGACAGTCACCCCCATCACTTGGAACTCCCTTCCACAAGGGCCCACTGTGGCTCCCTACTGTCCTTCAAATCAAGTTCTATTTCTCATCCTGGATTCTGGAGCCCCTTTACACACTGTTCACTTCGAAGTAAATTGAGGTCACCTTGAATGGGGAAGGGAGAATGGGATGGTTTTTTGGGAAATTACCTCTAGGTCCAAATACCTTCATTTATTCACTCCACAACTATTTATTAAACATTTATATTCTATATAAACATTTATATTCTAAACTCTGTCCTCAGCCCTGGGGACCCACAAGTGAAGAAGACAGACAAAGTCTCTGCTCTTGGGAGCTCACAAAACTCGTTTCAGTTCCCACATGTGCACGGGGTAAGAGCACAGGACACTTCCTGACTGCAAAACTTTGTGCCAACACTCTTTGCCTCATTTGTAAAATGGTCCGATTACACCACTTACCCCATAGAGTTATTGTAAAGATAAAAAGAGTGAAGGGCTCAGCACAGTGTCTGGCACTGAGCAGGTCTGCCATCCATGGAAGGGGCTAGTAGCTGTGCTGATTTCAACCCTCACCTCGCTTCTGAGTGCTTAATGTGTAAGTTAAAACCAGACAGGCCTGGGCTTCTGTCCTGGGAACATAAAAAGGGATAATCATAGTGCTTGTTTCCCAGGGCTAGCTTCCCAACATGCTGGGCATACCCAGCCAGTGCTCAGATTGTGAAAGGCCATCTTCTTAATTCCCTCCAACACTCTCAGAACTCATCCCAACCAGTCCCACTACCTGCATCAACTCTCACACAGCACACAACCTGACTATGTCCTCTCCCCTCCCGGTCCCAGTGTCTTCCACATAAGACCTGCAGAAAATCAGCTCCAAGACTTGGGCCCAATTGGGCATGAAACGAAAGGCAATGGGGAGCTAAGCCTGGCTCTGGAGAGAGAGAGTCTCCAGATGAAGGGCATCTGCTGTCTTGCAATGGGTCCTCTACCCTTTTCGTCTTGTCCTCATAGCTGCCAGGGGATCCCGCCAACTACTGGCCATGAGTCCCTGCTGTGTTTTGGGGTTAGGCTATTTTTTCATTAAGTTTGCAATTATTAAAAAAATGCAAATCAAATTGTGATTTGCTGAGCTGAGCAGGCTGGAGGTTAAAGCTTTTTCCCTGCCTGCGGCCCACTGGGCCCCCACCCTGTTCTGGGTAAAGGGGAACATTTTTGGGAAAATAAACAAGGAGGCCTTGATGCTTTGGGGACTTTATGAACTTGACCCTACCCCCAAACCATACTCCACTCCATTAGCAGGCTTGGTCGCTTTCCCTGTTAATTAAAGAGGAGACTAGTTTCCAGGGCAATTTCAGCTCTGGCCAGGCCCGTGCCCACATCCTTGAAAGGGAGGCCATGGTGATAGGCTGGCTGGGTGGCTGGTGGCCTCGGAGGTAACAATTTGTCTCGGGATGGAATCCACTCCCCCGAATAAAGGGACCTTGTGTTCTCTCCCTTTCTCATAGTTCCTTGACCTCCACAGAGGGAATTATTAGAAGGGAAGCAGCTATGGTTCCCCAAGAGCAGGACCAGCCCTGGTCAGCAACTCAAGCCCACTGCCTAGACCAGCAAGGTTCTCTTACCTCACTTCAGCTTCCACCTGTCCTCAGGACTCCTGCCTTTTTGTAGAAACCTGTACACTCACACAATCCTTCCTTTGGACATCCGATCATTTGACAACTTTTTTTTAAAGACTATTTATTTATTTATTTAACAGAGAGACAGAGAGAGAGAGAAAGAGGTCACAAGTAGGCAGAGAGAGAGGGGGAAGCAGGCTCCCCGCCGAGCAGAGAGCCTGATGCGGGGCTCAATCCCAGTACCCTGAGACCATGAACTGAGGCAGAGGCTTAAACCTCTGAGCCACCCAGGTGCCCCACATTTAACAACCCTTTATTGAGCCTCTACTAATGTACTAGGCACTGTGCTAGGTTCTGGGCATATAGAAGGGTGAAAGAAAAACTCCCTCCCACCATGGAACTCACATTCTAGAAAGACACTGAAGATGAGTAAGTCAATAGGAACCCATCAGCCGGTAGTCAGACAGGGACAGCCAACACAGAGTTCACAGGTAGTGTAGTGAGTGATGGGTAGACCCAAGTCTCTCTGAGGAGATGGTGTCTGAACAGTGACCCACAGGTAGGGAGTGCAAGCTGTGGGAACAATTGTACTTCTGCTGCCGTAGAGACCGACTGGCTTTGTGCCATCACCCCTCTTTTCCTTCTGTGGTCTTTTGCCAGGGTCTCCTGGACTCCTTTTCTCTCTGCCTGGTCTGCAATGACTTCTCTGTATTTTTCTTAGTATGTGATTTGTTATTTTATTAAGTGAATCAAAGACCTTTGTAAAAGCAGAACACAAAGCCGTCTGGCTTATAGCACAAGCTGTCCAGTGAGAGTCAGGAAGCCCACGTTGCTGACGTGCTTCTGCTCCATATAAGGATGCTTTTCCCATTTGAAACTCTAATGAGATGGTATTTTTTAAGATGGCAAACAAAAGGCATTTCTACTCCCCTTCTCTTGTTGAAAAAGCTCCCTAAAACGGGAAACAGAAACACAAACTCTGTCTTTGAGAAAATTGAGAGATGTTATAATCCTGAACCACAGTTTACAGAGAAGGGAAGTAGATGAAGAAATGGCAAGGGGCTTAGCAGAGAGGAATAGCATCAAACCAAAGGGCTCTATGGGTGGATAGAAGCAAAAAGAAACAAGCTGATTTGCCTGAAAGGCTTGAAAATAGCAGATCCTAGCTATCACAGAAGGTGCTGGTGAGACAGGGATGGAAGAAGGGGTTGGTCTGGAAGTCCATCCAGGGAGCACCAAAACCCTAGGTCCCTGAGTCCAATTCTGCCCAGTGTGCCAATAGTCCCTGTCCCATCCAGGCCAGCAAAGGGAGAAAAAAGAGTCTCTGAAAGTAGGGACACCGGGGCCAGAGAAGGTGAGATCCTTAGCCGCAATTACTGGTCTGGTTCTAGAATGTCATTAGGTGGTCTTATGCCCTCTCCTCACCCACAGGCAGACAATTATCTGGAGAACCATGTTCAAGACAAAGACCTACGGAGAAGACAATTTGGAAGAAGGAAGATTGCTCCACAGAATGAGCCAAAGCCACTTGGTTACCCATGCCACATGGAAGCCTACCAGGCCACCATCCCTACCCACAGCTTCCAGTCAGAGTGTTAATATGAGTGGACCGCCAGGGATCACTACACATTTAAAGAAATTTCCAACATGAAAAAGACGAAAGCAAGCCATGGGGGCTGGGAGGAGAACTTAGAGAAAATGAAGGGAATAGAAGAAAACTGAAAAATAAGTCCTAAAATCAATATCCTTTGAGAGATGAAGATATTACTTACATAAACCATGAACAGGAAGCTATGAAAAAGGAACAGAGTAAGGAAAATTAAAACTATGTGTGGTAGATTGGACAAATAACCACAAGGTCCTTCCATCCCAAGATGCCTGCCTGTTTGTCCTTCAGGAGATAGAAGCTCTTCTAGTTATCCACTGCTGCATTAACAAACTACTCCCAAAATCAGTGGGCTAATTTCATGAATTGGAAACTCAGGGAGGGCTCAGCTGGGTGATTATTCTGATGGAGGTCACTCAGTGGTTTTCAGCTGGTGGATGGACTGGTCTAGGGGTCCAAGATGGTGGCACTCACATGTCTGGCACCTTTGGCAGAGATGACTGGAAGGCTGGGCTCAGCTGGAACTGTTGACTGGCATGATTATATGTGATCTTTCCAGCATGGTGGTCTGAGGGAGTCAGACCTCTTAAGGTGGCTGGCTTCCCCTGAAGTGAGTGTCCCAAGAGAACCAAGGGGAGACGGTCTTGCCTTTTCTGAGATAGCCTCAGAGGTTGGGTAGCATTACTTCTGCAGCATTGCAAGGCTGGTCCAGACTCGTGGTGTGGATGTGAGGGGTGTGTGTGTGTGTGTGTGTGTGTGTCTCCTGATGGGACAAAAATCAAAGAATTGGGGGACATGTTTTAAAACTGCCAAACAACTGGAAGATGAGCTCCATCAAAAACCAAGACTAAACCAAGGAAGAGGAAAACATGTATCAGTTAGCTTTTTCTGTATAACGAACTGCCTCAAAATTTAGCAGCTTAAAACAGCATATGGGCTGGGCCCCCTCATGTGTCTGCAGTCAGCTGGTGGCCCATGGCCTCACTCATTTGTCTGGTGGTTGATATTAGCTGACATCAGCTAGGTGAATGGAGATGATTTGACCATGGGTCTCTTATCCTCCAGCAAACCAGCCTGGGTTTACCATCAACCTGGTGATGCTTTCAAGGTTTTCTAGAGCTTCAAAAAGGCAAAGCTCTAAATGCACAAGTACCTTTGGATCCTCTGCATGTGTCATATTTGCTGTTATCATGTTGGACAAAGCAAGTCACATGACTAAGCCCACCATCAGTGTGGGAGTGGCTTGGGCAAAAGCTCAGCCAGCAAGGGAACTGAGGGCTTTATTTAGTAAATCTAGGCAGCATGAAATGCAAAAGACTACAAAATGAAGCAAGAGAATTCCTCCTGGGTATCTGTACCCTAGGCCTGGAGCAAACCAAGTCCAGATGGGCACTAAAGGTCAGAGAGCCTGGAAAAAAGATGGCAGCCTTACATTATTGGGCAAGGTTGTCTGTGTGGAGGTCATAAGGAGGGGTGCTTTACAGAGCTGTTTTCAGGGTGTGGGAAGGCTTGGGTCAAATGTTCCAAGAAAAATAAATGAAAATAGGCAATTATTAATTCCAGGGGAAAGTGCTAGAATTTTAAGAGAAAGAAAAGGTCGTTATAATACACTGCTTACCCAGCAGGAAACAATATTTTTGCACAGTCATAATAATGAAAACACTGTTAAACGAACAAAAAAATGGATATTGATTATATTGGGAGAAGAATAGGGGAGAAATGCTGTAATTGAGCTAAAATCTCTCCTCTTATAACTGGAAGTCAACACTGAATGTCTAAAATGGATATATTAAGAGATAGCTGTCTATGTGTAAGATATAGAAATATGGAAGTCAATACCAGGAAACACAGCTGAAAGATATCCATCTGCATGTGGATCCGGTGAGGAATGGTCACATCCTGAAAAAAGGGGACGTGCATGACCATTATCATCACTCACCCAACAAACATCTTCTGAGTCAGTTCTAGGGTGTGGTAAGGAGTCTATTACAGGGCTTTTGGCTACAAGTTACAGAATGCTCAATTTAAAGTGGCTTAGGGGCTCCTGGGTGGCTCAACTGGTTAAGTGACCAACTCTTGGTTTTGGCTCAGGTCATGATTTTGGGATTGTGGGATCATTGTGGGATTGAGCCCTACATCGGGTTCTGAGCTCAGTGCAGAGTCTGCTTCAGATTCTCTCTCTCTCCCTCTCCCTCCAACTCACACACTCTCTTTCTCAAATAAATAAATGAAACCTATTTTTTTAAAAGTGGCTTAAATCATAAAGATTATTATTATTTTTAAGATTTCAAAATTGATGTATTGCATAGAAAAAGAGCATAAATCTTGAATTATACAGCTCAATGATTTTTGCAGATGTACTCACCACCCAGATGAAGATATGGAACACTTTTGGCACCCCATTTGGCTCCCTTATGCTCCTTTCATAGCTTTCCTTACTCCTCCTGCCACTAGGAAGGGACAGCATCAATTAGTTTTGCCAGTTCCTGAACTTCATAGAAATGGAATCACATACTCTTCTTTTTGCTCAACATAAGGATTTTAAGCTTCATCCATGTTTCATGTTATCTGTAGTTTATGCTTTTTACTGTTGTATAATAGTCCGCTCTATGGATATACCACAACTTATTTATCTATTCTCTTGTGGATGAGCATTGGTGGTGCTCCTTGTGTTCTGCTATTATGACCAAGGCCATTATGAACGTTCATGTGTTACATGATTTCTTCTCCTTTAACATCCATGGTTCTTGGTCATGCCACTTTGAAGAATGAAGAGGTAGACCAGACAAAGAGCAGTGGGCAACAAAGCAAAGTTTACTGAGTGATAGTACAAAGCTCCCAAAGAGGGAGGAAACCCCAGAGGGTTGCCATCAGAGTTTCTGAGTCTTGGGGTTTCTATGGGCTTGTTGGCAGGCGGTTTTAATCTGATTAACCTTTCATGAGCCTGTCACCCAATCAGGTTTTTGTCATCACATGGGAAAGTATGGAGGGCTCCCTCCAGGATAGTGTAAAATCCTTTTAAGGGTGGTTTCCTCTTAGGGCAGGGATCCCTTGTCTTTGCCTGCCTTTCTGCCAACTATCTTTCATCACATGTACACATCTTTTTGTGGACATGTTTTCATTTCTCTTGGATAAATACCAAGAGGTAGAGCTGCCTGGTTATTGGGTAAGTTTGTGTTTAGTTTCTAGCAACTGTTCCTTGACAGTTTTCTGAAGGAAGTGTACAAATTTATACTCATACCAGCAGAGTATGGGAGCTCAGTTACTCCATATCCTCGTTATCCCTGTATTGTCGGTCTTTTAAATTTTAGCCATTTTGGCAGGTTCAAGATTACATCTCATTGTAGTTTGAATTTGTATCTTCCTGATAATGATGTTGAGCACCTTTTCATGAGGTTATTGGCCTATTGAATCTCCTCTTTTCTAGGGTTCCTATATAAGTTTTGCCCCAATTTTTAAAAATTAGGTTGTTCACCTATCATTAATATTTTCTGTATTTGAGTTCTTTGTTGGAGAAGTGTTTCAAATATCTTCTGCCAGAACACAGGTTGCTTTTTTGTTCTCTTAATGATGAATTTTGATAAACAGAGTTCTAAATTTTAATGTGCCTACTTTATCAATTCTTCTTTTTGTGATAGTGTTTTCATGTTCTGTATAAGACATCTCACAATGGCCAAGATGATTAAAATATTTT
Organism: Mellivora capensis; assembly: GCA_004024625.1. Classification (NCBI taxonomy): domain Eukaryota; kingdom Metazoa; phylum Chordata; class Mammalia; order Carnivora; family Mustelidae; genus Mellivora; species Mellivora capensis. The sequence goes on along the minus strand of PISX010003478.1, from coordinate 6,249 downwards.
CCTGTGTTTTCTTCTAGAAAAGTCTCATTAGGCACAAGGAATTTGTTATTATCACCCATAATAAGAAGTCTAGGTGGTCTAAGACTCTTTGGTTCCTTCAATTTACCACTCTCAGTGTGTGGTAAGAGTGGTTTCCTCATGGTCACAAGATGGTTACCACAGCTCCAAATATCACATCTTCCTATGACAATACCCAAAAGCAGGAAGAAAGGGGGGAGGGGGAGATAAGTGTAGATAGAGGGAAGAAATCCTTTCCCAGAAGCTTCTAGCAGACTTCCCCTTTTGTTTCATTGGCCAAAACTGGGTCACATGACCATTCCTCACCACAGAGGAGACTAGGGAAAGTATTTGGAGTGGAGAGATCATTCCAGGCATGAGCACTGTCCTCTCTCTTTTAAAGACTCTGGGCAGCTCATGCTTGGATATTTTATCTTTCCCTTAGTAAGGTTTTATTTCCCCTTTAATAAGAATGGCCACCCTGTGGGTGCAGAGCTCCCTGCCAAGCCCTTCTGCACCCACTCTTCTTTGATCTTCACAGTGGCATTATATGGGTGCAGGGCTGTGAGCATAATTATCCTCATTTTATTGAGGAGGAAACTAAGGCCCAGCCAAAGGAGACTTCACCTGTCCCAGGTCACATGGCTACTAGGTGTCAGAGTGGGCATTTCTTTTTTTTTTTTTTTTTTAACATATAATGTATTATTAGCCCCAGGGGTACAGGTCTGTGAATCATCAGGCTTACACTTTCACAGCACTCACCATAGCACGTACCCTCCCCAGTGTCCATAACCCAACCACCCTCTCCCTACCCCCCTGCCCCCCACCAACCCTCAGTCTGTTCTGTAAGATTAAGAGTCTCTTATAGTTTGACTACCTCCTGATCCCATCTTGCTTCATCTTGTTAGAAGTGATGGAGGTCATTGTCCAAATATGGACTCAGGACCTTCCCATTACATACTGGCTGACCACTGGGAAGGCCTGCCTCTCCCTATCCATGGAGTCCAGTTTGGCCCCTTGAAACAGGGAGTCTTCTTCCCCTTTTCAGATATATGGAAAACTTAGGTGTCTAGGAGAGAGGCCAGAGTCACTGAGGTGACCAGTCCCTTGGTCAGACAGCCCCAACCCAAAACCCAAACCCTGAAAGCCCTCAGCAATCACATTGCAAATGCGGCACCATCACCTTCAGTCTTACTGGAAATTTGTAGGGATGAATTCATTCATGCCTCCGGCCAAGAGCCTTTTAATTTTAACGGAGCCCAAAGTGCCATTTTTTTTTTTCCTTTTAGAATAGAGCTTCTCTTCTATTCTACGCACTATTCCTGGAACTAGGGAGACAGTGGTGGACCAGACTACCTCACAGAGCTGATGGTCAAGGGCAAAAAAGACTTTAAACAATGAGTCCCATCAATAATATGCAATTTGTGTGTGGTAACACCAAAGGGACAAAACCAGGTGATCCTGATTTATTTGGGGGAGGTGTGGGAGGGTGGCTCCCTATGGGTCCTGATGCAGTTATTTTTTAAATCAAATTGTATCAAATAGTCTTAAGTGTCCCCATATCAAATATATTTTTTCAAATGAGTTTTTAAATTTTACCTTCTGTAAATATTGGCTGTGGGTGATTTATTCAATTAACAATTGTTTAGACTTAATGGCAATTGGTACACAGCCCTAGGAATTCTAACAGAGTGGGAAAAATAGATCCCACAGAGGGGTTCAGTTCTACCTTGGAATGCTAAATGGACTAGGGTTCTGAGTAGGATTTATTTGAGCAGAGATTTGTAACTAAAAGGCTTGAGAAATTCTCCTCAAGGGCCACCCTCTGCCCCAGGTTTGGAGGGTTTGGGCTGGGTGGGAAAGGTGTTAAGAAGAGTCTGGAGTGGCAGGGACAGCACAGGGAGCCTGAAGCCAGCAGGACTTGGGGAGAGCGGTTGGGTCTCCAGTTCTGAAGCCAGGTTCAGCATGCAGAGATGTAACGAGCATCTCCCAGGCTGGGGACCAGGTGATGGTTAGTGGCAGTATCTAAACAACTAGGGCTGCTCTCAGGGCAGGCTATAATCTTGGCCTGAACCACCTCTACAGACAGCCACTGACAGCTGGAGCCTCCAGGAAAGAGCAGGAAGCATTCCTCTGCCCTCTCCTGGGGCAAAGAATGCAGGTTAGGGGGCCGGGAGAGGCCTCTGGCTGCCATCAGGGAAGGCAGACCAAGCCTGTTGCTGGGTCTGAGACCCAGATGAATTTTGAAAAGGCACCTTCCTTGCAGATGCAAGCGAAAGGAAGATTTATACAAAATCATTATTATCATCATGGATCAAAAGCTACAGGGTTAAGCTTAAAGCATTCAGTTAAAAAAAAAAAAAACTTCCAAATTTAAGAAAAGAAAATATTATTAAAATCCAATGAAAAGAAAATCCAAAGGCTCTTCAACACAGGAGCAAATGCCTCCCATTACTCACAATTAAGAAATTCAGATTTTAAATGTACAACGGGTTTGACAAGGACAGGTATTTACTAATGATATTAAAGCATATCCCTAAAAATTAAAAATTAATTACAAAAGGAAAAGTAATGACTTTATAGAGGAGGAACTGGATATCACCTTAACCAAGTGATCAGAGTTAACTAACACGACGGGACAAGTTGACCTCATATGCCTTCCGACACAAAGCATCAAGGACACAGCATCACTTCCGGGGTATTCTTGGCAAAAAAGCATAACCTGAGTCTAAATATGAAGAAACATTGCACATGCCCAAATCGAGGGATATGACATTTTATAAAGCAACATAACTGTGTTCCTCAAAAATGGCATTGTCACAAAGGACAAAGAAAGGTCAGGAACTATTCCGGATTAAAGGAGAATAAATAGGGACAACAATAAATGCAGTTAGTGACCACCAAGCTGCATCCTGCACTGGGGAAAACATAATATCCATAAAGGATATTATCAGGATAGTTGACAGAACTGGAATATAGACTGCGGATCAGATGGAAAGTATCAGCTGGCCGGCCAGTGCGGGCAGGCACGATGCCACACTGGTTAGAGTGTTAGGCCATTTGGCAATATCTACCCAGATGCAAGCACGCATCCTCTCCCCCCTCCCCACCAATTACACTTCTAGGAGTTTATTCTGCCCATGACATATTTGCAGATGACATCGGCATAAGGACAGGTACGGCAGCCTTGTGGTGACAGCAAATGATGGGAACCGATTTCAACATCCATTATAGGACACCAGTTAAGAAAGTTGCTGGCACATCTGAAGCACAGAATTCATGCAGCCGTGGAAAAGAAAGAGGCAGTTCTCCAAGTAGTGATGGAGAATGATGTCCGAGACGTGTTGCGGAAGCAGAGTGCAGAACACTTCGTCTTGTGCTATCATTTGGTAAAGACAAAAGGGGAGGAGAAGATGCATGTGCATATGCTCGTAAACGTGGAAAGCACTCCTGAGTGGAAACACAAGGAAGAAACTGAAAACTCTTGTGGCTTCCGGGAAGTGGAACTGGGTATCTAGGGACAGATGGGACAGAGAATTCCTTTCCCCGGACATGCATTTGTAGTGTTTGTGTTTATACAACATATGTCTAGTATCTGTTCAGAAAAGAAGACAAAAGGAGAAAGAAGAGGAGGAGGAGGAAGAAGAATAGGAGAAGGGGGGGGAAGAGGAAAGAAGGGAGGGAGGGAGGAAAGAAGGGAGGAAGGAAAGAAGAAGAAAGAAAGAAAGAAAGAAAGAAAGAAAGAAAGAAAGAAAGAAAGAAAGAAAGAAAGGGAAAGGGAGGGAGGGAGGAAAGAAGAAAAGAAGGAAAAGATAGAAGAAAGAAATCTTAAAAAGAACTGGAGTGCTTGTCAGCTACACCCGCTGCCCTGGCACTATTGGAAATACGTAAAAAGAATGACAGACAACAGCTGAGACAGGGCCATCTCCCACTGACCCAGAGTGGAGACTTTGGACCCCTTGCCCCAGAGGAGGACACAGAGGCCCAGGAGGTCTAGGATGAGCTCCCAGGGCTCCTGCTGCCCAGCTGCACCCCACCCCACCCCACCCCCGCCCTCACAGCCTGCAGGACTTTCTTCTTCTGCATTTTGCATCAGCATCCCCGTCCTCCCACCATCCTGTTGTCTCCGGCTCACGCCTCCTGGGTGTGGATTTCTGTGCAGCCACATGTGTCTTGCTTTGCACGCTTTAATCTTTTTTCTTGGCTTCCCTCTTCACCACCAAATGTAAAATACTGGCTCAGAATCTAAAGCTGAGACAGACCTGAGTTCAGCCCCCGCCTCCCCTCCCCATGCCCAGGTCATGTCTCCTCCCTGGGCTGCCGTGCATGCGTGAGCTGGTGCTTGCAAACGCTTGGCAAGATGGGGCTCAACACATGGAAGTTGCTGTTATCATGGAAAATGAGCCCTGTTGGCCAAACTGCCAGCTCCCATGAAAGCCTCAGCCAAAGCCCAAAGAAACCTCCACAAAACAGCTTCTAGCCGCCCGCCCATTCTGGGGTGAGGGGTCTGAAAGAGCAGAGCCTTTCAAGGTATCTAGCAATCCTGGTCTCCTGTTCTCTGATCTTAACCTGTGAAACGAACACGTACTGTGTTCATTCACTTTAATTAATAAACCGTAATTCTCCAACTCAGGTATGTAGAATACAAGTGATATCTTCTCTGGGAAAGTAGTTGAAATGTATCAATAACCAAGTAAAAATAATGAAACACAGAAACAGAGCATTGAATGAAAACAGCCCAACACAAAATTGTATCCACCTTATGATCCCATTTATGTACAGTTCAAAAATTGCCAAAATAGCACTTAAGATAATAAAGGGGATAGAAGGAGATTGATCATTATCCTTGAGAGGATAGTGGTCAGGGCTCCTGGGACACTGACCTGGCCACATTCTCTTTCCTCATCCCAGTACACTCTTGACAGGGATGAGCACAGTTTGTAAAAATGTACCAACTTGCACACTCATCCGTGTGCATTTCCATTTTTTTAAAGATTATTTATTTACTTGTTTGTTGATACATTTCAACTGTTTTCCAAGAGAATGCATTATTTTGAGAGAGAGAGAGAGAGAGAGCAGGGAGGAGAGGCAGAGGGAGAGAGAACCATGAGCAGGCCACGCTGAGCACAGAGCCCAAGGTGGGGATCAATCTCAGGACCCTGAGATCATGATCTGAGCCAAAATCAAGAGTCAGATGGTTAACTGTCTGAGCCACCCAGGCGCCCCTCTGTGTGCATTTTAAATGTTATGTTATACCAGATCCAGGCACATGGACAATCCAGGCACAAATACAATTTCCAAGTAAAGCTAACTCTTTGCATACCACCCCATTTTGTTCTCTCCTTCGGAAACCACCATTGTTGAGTTTGGTACTTCCTTGCTTCCTTCCAAAAATATTTTTCCATTTGTCTATATTGATAGATTGATAGGGGATAAATGGATGGATAGATGGATAGATGATAGCTAGCTAGAGTTTTTGCTTTCCCCCTGGATATTATATACTTTTTCTGTGGCTGGCTATTTCCTTTTAGCAAAATGTCTTAGATATCAGACCATATCAATATCAGAGATCTGATCTGGTTCTTTTTAAGAAGTACACAGAGTATTCTGTAGTAAGGGCTAACTCAGCCAGTGTAGCGCTTTTAGGCAGGTGGGTTATTTCCAACTTTTGCCGCTTAAATATGTGGTAAGGAATGCCCTTCTATCCATTCCTTTGGGGATTTGAATATTTTTATTGAGCAGGTGGCCAAAGGAGAAATTTCTGAATCCATGAATGTGGGCTTAAAATTCTAATGAATGTTGCCAAATCACCTACCAAAAAATGGTACACCAATTTACATCATTTTTTTTTTCACTCACTCCTATGTGTGATCAATATTTATGGAACACCTTCGCCATCCTGGGGATTCAGCAGTGAACAGGAGATAATCCTTCCCCTCATGGGACTAGCAGTCTGGTCCGGCAATAGCTCCGAAGAGAGAAACACGTAAATACATGGTATGCCAGGTGATTACATTCTCCTTTGTCCCTTTTATGATGGAGTGCTTTGTCTTTTTCTTGGTGACTGGTAGGAGCTCTCGATTTATGATGTATTCTAATCTTCTAACATGTATGTTACAACTATCTTCTGTATCCTGTTACTTATCTTTTCTCTTTGTTCATGATGTTTCCAAAAGTCCGAATTGATGGAAAACTAAGTAAACTTCAGAATTTCCTTCCAGGAAAATGTGGGCTTTCACTCAGGAACTGCTT